>JAUZNC010043657.1:0-26160 GCA_034780395.1 Vannuccia rotundouncinata | reverse complement strand
TTGCAACTTATAGAAGAGAAAATAGACGAGTATCGACTCAACACACCACTAGTTGTATCACTAATTTATTAGATAATCTTCTTTCAAATAATCTCTTTATGAGAAAGCAGAATTTGATGTTTGATTAAAAGTCAATTTTCAATTTATTCTCAAATTTGTATCGATTATTCCAAAATCTAGACATCGTTCTCTCTTATGCGAGTCAAGACACAAACTGACTAATATATTGCCCCACATAATGACATAAAAATGATCGGATACTCCGGAGAATAATTTATGTATGGACTTGCTTTCTTGTCACAATGGATCGGAATGCATCAAGAAGCAGACGCCTTGATTGGTGGTGGTACCAGATTTTATTCCACTTTTAATAAACTAATTATCAACACCTCAAATCATAATAAATTGAATTCGTTTTAATTATTCAGATATTTTTAAATTGTGATTAAATCAGTGAACTTCTGTTTCTAAAATACACTTTTCAGTTTTGATGTTTCTCAAGTATGCAAATTGTAATTTATAAATAGGAATCACAAATCGATGGGGTATAGCCATGTTTGAGGTATCAATTACGTTATTAAGTTTCTAAGGATTTATTGACTGTGAGGAAGTCCTGTATAGCGATGATTAATGTGGGGTTCAAAATAAGTCACTTACGGTTTGTCTGTCAAAAGAGGAAATCTAAAATTGTCAAGGAAAACAAACTGCTTATAAAGTTTTTAATATTATTTCTCCTTCTCTAAATTTTAAACCTTTCAATTAATCTGAAATTATCTTTTTAAAATATGCAAATTACTGATTTTATCATAAGTTACAAAATTGTTTCCTTTTTTCTCTGTGATCATATTAGCGTCTGTCTGCTCCAATTTTCTGAGGGTTGTCTACAATAATGGTCAGTGTTTAGTTTATTTAAAACACTTCTTTTATATTTATCGTTAAATATAAATCTATATAATTTAAGTTAAGATAAAAATTAACAAATATACCATAATTTTAATGACTGTAATAAAACATGATATTTATTATTTACCTACAAAAAAATACTGCTTCGAACTTTAAAAAGAATTATTCATTATTATTTTAATATAATTATGTATTTAATATAACATTAATTTATTAAGAAATATTTTAAAATAATAAATCTTCAATTTGTTTCAAAGAATATATTTAAATTCATGTCCTCAAAACATTTTCATTAAACATATTAGTTTTTATAATTCAACTTTGAAAGAAAAAAAGTAAACATACAAAACAATAATTTTCGATTGTTGAGATCACAATAGTCCCTCTGGGTATAGGAGCCCCTATAATATATATATTCACTTCTTTCTCTTTCAATAAATGTAGGATGTTGCTCTGTGGAAAGGACAACTATAAACAGGCTAAGTTTACATCGTGAGAAAGTTGACAATTTCATCGCCGGATGCAATCCGTCTGTAGTAACGATCAGCGCAAAGAGACAAAGATTTGAGAAATCAATTATCCTCAACTATATTTAGACTACTGTCATAAGTACTGTACCTATGCTAATACTTCCTGCATGGCACCTCACTTTCCCTTTTTGTTACTCTCTAAAATACTTTAGTAGTCATGAAAAAACGACGATAGCTTTATAATGTGCCAAGAGTTATAGGTAGCGTCGTTTGTATTTTCTACAAGTACTAATTGATTGAACAATTTTTAAAAGGCGAATATTTTATTTGTGGTGATGTTTTTAAAGTGATCCTTTTCGTTATATAAAAATGTGTTTTAATAAGATGACAATTTAATCTAGGAGCAATTTCACTCAACCATATTTATTTAATAAAAAAAATTCATTTCTCATTCAAAGGACTAAGCTTAATTTTATATATTTAATTAGTTTTATTCATAGACATTACACTATATAACTACAACTAGATCTGCAATCTAAAATTAAATGCTTAGCCGGCGTGTTAGGCAAAAAACGGTAAAAAACGGTAAAAAACTTTAAATTGATCAATTAAATTGAAGTAATATGCTTATAAGTTCAAATCCACTAATCAAATTGAAGTTTTTTGCCTAACACGATAGCTAGGAATTTTTAATGCATTAATTTTAGATTGCAGATCTAGTTTAAAGTATAGATATATAATGTCTATGGTTTTATTCAATATGTTATAATCAATAATTTAACAAATTAATCGATATTTAGTTAAAATAAAACATGAAAGAAATATCGATTTTGTGGAGATAAATATAGCGCCTGAAGACAATAAATAAATGAACACCGTTCGCTTGATAAATTAATGAACTGTAGACAACTATAATACATAATATGCAACACCAGACGAACAATATTCAACAGAAGTCAATATGGATGTAATCAAATTCAATCTTAACAACAGAGTGAAATTAAATGCACCATTTCAGTTTAATGTTGCTTGAATCTTCGAATTAGATGTTTATTCTCAACCCCGAGCTCTTCTTTATGTAATAATATTTTATTAAATTAGCTCAACTCTATCAGCATATTTGCCTTTTTTATCACGGAGATATTAGTTAATGAATAGATGATATTGATCAACACGTTTTCTTTGTTGTATGAGTTGAAAAATAATTTCATTCTTTCTAAATAAAATGATTCAAAATATTTTCATTTTACAAGGGACAAAATTTATCCAAATAAAAGAATGTTTACTCAAAATATGAAAATCATAATTATAAAAATAACACATGAAAGTCAATTTGTTTAGAATTATAAGTATATTTACAATGATCAAAGCCGTTATAAATCATATATTTACATTATAACCGTTTCACAAATATGACATCTTGATGTCTAACTTTACTTCCGTTCTTTCCTTCTTAAAATATATTTCCACATTTGAAAAAGGGTTAACATTTCACATTAAATATGGATAAGTTATAACAGACTTTTAAGTTCCCAACGTAGAAATTTTGCTACATATCTTTAATCCAGCGTCACAAACATTCAAATATTACTTTCATAATAGTAAAAGAATTCCACCAAATATTGTCTTCCTTTTTTTGTGCATTTCTTCCCACTTGTTCCAAAGAAGTTGCAAGTGACATGGGAGGACGAGAGTGGATTTCGTCGCGATACGATAATTAGATTGCTAGGCAATCTTGAAACTACCTACGTGCCCCTCCAGAACCGTAACCTCAATACAAATTAGATTACTCAACTGTGTCTTGAACCAGTTTTCGACACAAATTACTTCAACCAGAAAGAAGATTATTACTTATGCATATCAAGCCGAACAAAAATGGTTTCTTTCTCAACACCCAAACAGTCTAATTCGCCTTTTCTTCAATCCTTTCCAGTCGACTATTCATCGACCCCAAAAGTGGTTTACGCACAGAAATCACCCAACGTCAACGAAGACCCATTACTCACTCATGACGCAACACCAGGTTTGGAAGACGTTAAACTGCATACCGAGGTAACATGATATAAAGAATAGATTGTGTAATCCATAGATGAAGCCTAAACCTGCCTTTAATACGTAAGACGTCCGTCACTCAACCCTGAAAATCGATTACTTCCATAAGCAGTTCACATATGAGACTAAAATGATATATTACCTCTCTGTCTATTTCTTATACATAAGATATGAATATATGCTTACAATATGAAAACAAGTTCCAAAAATCATTCTTACTATTCAGTTCAAAAAATGATTGATAAAAAATCAGTTGTATTTCTTTTATTTAATAAAAGATATTATTCTATAAGATTAACAAACTCATTCGTTGAAAAAGTAGATGAAAGCTGAAAATATATAAATATTTAATTCTGTTTTTGTATGTTTCAAAGCGTATGCCATGATCTTAATTGCTTTTTGTAAATAAAGGATGTTTCACTTAAGTCTGATTTATCAAGTTGAACAAAAATAATAATTTTTAATTGTTTTCAGTAGTATAATAAAAAGAAATTGTGTAAATGTGTGCCTATGGCGAAGACTAATTCTTATTCGGAATGGAAGGGGTGACTTCAGAATTACTGTATTTGTTATTAGCATTCAAGATTTTACAGAAATATTTATTAACTTCTTCGGATGTTTGGAATATAATATAAGAGTGATTCATCAGCATCATGTTTCAATAAATTATTTTACAATAAATATTATAATTAATCTGTCGGTTTTATTGTTATCTGCCAAAATTTATCTGTTTTTAAGAAATTTTCATTTACAATTGATTGTTAGAATTCTGACCTATGAGTCAGTAAAAAGTTTTTCTTGGTAATATAAAATCTCCAAAGAATTAATCTTACAATTAATTTAACATGAATAAAAATGTTCGCAATTGCTATTCAATACATTTTTATGTCTATAATTAATGATTTTCATTCAAAATTTTTATTTAATTATAATATTAAATTAGTTAAATTCTTTTAATTTGTTATATATAGTTGGGAAATGTCTGTATATGTTAACTATAGTTAACTAACTAACCTCTATCAATTCCAGAACACATAACATTTTATTAATACTATCAAATGCAAAATCGGTTTGCTATAGAATGTAAGCATTCCTAGATATTGGATCATGCGACTGTAAACGATATATATCCACGAAATCATGTTATAATGTTCCTCGCTAGATCGGTATGTTTATACGATAGGCGCAAGTTTCACACGATTGTGGGTATAGGGCATGTAAATGTTAAAACCCACTAACATGCATGTGCAAAGAATGCATTCTAGTAATGTATGAATGTACGTTTTTATTAAAAGACAACTTTTACATAACCTTAAAAGTATTAGCTACACTACTATTACATTTCGCCTTTCAAAAGGGACCTGCAATATTTTTAATTGGAAAGGGAAAAGAAAATACTGAGAGAGAAGATAAAAATATGACGGTATTGAAATAAAGTTTGATTTTAACCCGTTATTTTAGAAAATGTTTTGTTAAGATATTATTTGTTGAATGTTCGACTTAATCTAACAGAAAAAACTATAATTATAATCTTATTAAGAGTACAACTTTGTACGAAAGCCACAAAGTTATCCAAAGTACACGCTTAGATGACGCGGCGTTTATCTAGATATAAAATCCTCACAATTCACCCCTCCCCCCCCCCCCCCCCACGTCAAGCAACTGCCTCTAGGTCAAAAATAAGTTATATAGGAACATAAACCTCATCGATTAATTACAGACAAAACTAATCAATAAAACAATGAATTAGTTCCCAAGAAAGAATCTTAATAAACTTATCAAAGAATAAAACTTTAACTATGATATACTATACTCCGGTCAAATATCTCCCAAACGTGAATAAAGAAACTAATTTAACTTGACGGTATAAACTCCTCACTTTTGAAATAAGTTATTTAAATTCTTCTTAATATGACTCATAATAGTAACACAATAAATACAATATTCTTGTTGATAAATTCTTATATTTACACAAAGCCAATGTTTTTAATTTTCGTTTCCTACACTTATCGAGGTTATTTTAATGATGGCGATTATTAATATTATATGTGCAAGAATTCTTTTAAATCATGTCAAATATCGCCAAGTAGACAACATTATATGGAAACCTTCAAATATATATCATATGTCCTTTCTTATAATTATGCAGATAACCTTACCAGCCTAGTTTTGGACAAATCTGATCTGTACCCCTCGCTACGCATGTGTGTATATATCAAGGTTTCATGTAACTGTGAATAAGAATATTATGAGTATAAGTATAGTATGCTTCTTAATATCCCAGCAATAATACTGTCCATGGCTGCGAAGAGAATTGTTTTCGATTTATTTCAAACTTGATATGGCTTGAATTTTTCAATATATCATTACAAAATGATACAAAAATTATGGAAATGGCGACATTGGAAGGTAGAAAATCATGCGCACGAAATTTATAATTTTAATTTAAAGTCAGTTAACTTGGAGGGCTTGTTACGTTACATTTGGTTGAAGACACTTGGATGTCTCATTTTATTAAACGGAAATGACAATGAATTTGAAATCAATATTAAATCGACTTCTGGATTTTACTGAAATCTTGGCTGAATATTAATTCTAAAGATTTCATCAACAATGAGTTTGCAATCTGTTATTGTATAGAAAGGATAGATTTTTATTTTTCTTTAATATATTTAGACAAATTTAGTCTAAACTCTTTCTATTTATAAATAAACATACTTATAGTTACGAATTCGCGTTGATCTGTCAAACAAAATTGACTGACGCAAGTCCCCAAAGAAAACACAATTTGCAAACACAAAACCCTTTCACATATATCCAGCTACAGTCACTGATTTCTACTCGATAATACCCTATACAATAAGACAAGTTCGTAAAAAACATGTACCGAGGATTTTATTCAATTTTATAAGATTATGAAAATCTGCAAATGTCTAAATACTTTTCGTAAGTAAATAATAAATGTACTATGTTATAATTTTATGGTAACATGTAGTTGCTATTAGAATTAGTCAAAGTACATGTACTGTTGTCAAATCAAAAAATCATTTTCACATTTTCATCAACGAACCTCTGTATTTTGCCAATATGTCGGGCGCAAACTGTACAAGCAACGCATGTCTATTTATCCTGTTCTTTTTATCCATTTTATGCGACGTTAATACCTCTTTGACAATAAAATCTTCCATATTACCAAGCTTTTGCTAATGTGAGTTAGTTTGTACTTTTGCCGTGTCTAGTATAATACAATCTAGAATGGGACAAGCGAATGTTTCTGGAGATAAAATAAATAAACAGTACTTGCGGATGTATACACGAATTATAAACAAGCAGTTAGCGAATAAATTCTTTTATATAAAGTTCGGATCAAGAAGAAAATTAGTTAGATTAATTTTTGAACCAAATTTAGAAATAATTATTTACTGAAATAGTAGACAATTGATATCACATATTTCACACCTTCAAATAAATTTTTAAATTCTAAATTATGTTCAAAAGATGAAAACTCAACTGTGATTATTCTCTATTTGTATGTTCAATATTTTTCAATATTTGAAACGCTTCGTCTATCCAAAGCAAAATAAATATAAATTGCGTACATTCATTTCTCCATAACTATAATCCAGAGCCAGGGATTTACTTTAGAGATGCAGGTGAGACGTTAATTAGAGATCTAAGCACTGAATATGGACATTATAGGTTTTATAAGGTGCATTAGCAGTAGTGAGGGTACAAGCCCAAATTCGTTTATAATCTTGAAAATTCAGGAAATTCTCCGTATTGTAACAATTAGCTTTTATATAGCAGGAGTGAAAGAGACACAATATGCTTTGACTTCACCGACAGAACCAACGAATATGAAAAGAAACTTTCAAGGTAACTATTCTACATTTGAACCATGAATAAAACGGGTGAAAGAAATAATTGTAACTTTCCTTCATTTGATTAAACTCAAGTGACAAATGCTGAAATATAATTAAAACTAAAACAGAAAGAATTGTATCTGGATCAACTAAATTTATTCGTCAGCTGTTGTATAAAATTGTTGTTTTAAAAACCAAAAAAAAATATCCTAAATATATTTTATAACATTCTCAAAAGACTATGTTATCCAACCTGCAACAAACTGGCCGGACTGACAACTGCGGTAGACGCCCTGAATCTTAAGTAGGTCCAGACAGAATCCCAGAAAGAAGAGGAGAAAGGTGAGGAAGAACAGGATGCAGCAGGCAAAGCTGAGCAGAACCAGACAGACCTGCCAGTACACATGCGGGATCCTCTGGAAGTCATAGTGCCCACAATTGTGGTGTAGGCGAATCTCCCCGTTGTGGCCGTACACAGGATACACACAGCGTCTAAAGAGTCCCAGGTCACTGTAGACTTCGACGGAACTTCGGACGGTTCCCTTGATCCAATACGGAAGAAGACAGCCCCCAGTGCACAACATGGCTGACAACCACGTGAGAAAGGACCAGCCCAGCCAAAGACATCTCATTGTTAATATAATGTGTGTCTGATTATTAGTTCATAACGATTATCACCATGGAGTAACTGTAGTAACGCATTATTTCTCTAGCGGAGTCCAATACTCAAATTATCGCAGACGACGAAGCAGGCTAACCAAGCGATCCTACATCAACTGCACTTTTAGGAAAGCTGATTGATCGGTAAAGGTTTCATATTTTTCTACTCACCACCAAGTAGAGCATTTAACTCTCGCTGTGTTTTGATTGGCTAAACATAAAAAAGTGATTTCCCACGAATTAGGTAGACCTTCTAAGATAATCAGGGCGATTGCTATTATAGGCGTGTGAAACGTTTTTATATTGTTCGATAGTTAATTAAGTGTGTTAATCCCTTATGATAATAAATTAGCTTTCTTCCTTTTTAATTATATTTTCTAACTGAAGCGTTTTCCATACCTGTAAAAACCACCTTTTTAATTATTGAATGTTTGACATCTATTATTTATTTCTAGAAGAATCATTCTTTATGTCAGAAGAAGTTTCATGCAATTTTCGTGTCCTTATTATTAAACTTTAACGAAATAAAATCTAATCATTATTAGTCAAAATGCCAAAAGTGTGATAGCTCATACCTACCACAACACAACGGAAATTATATACCATAAATTGTGTTTAGCTCTTACGAAAATAATAATATCTGATTTGAGCTAACTACGTTTATAAAAATTATTTTGAAAATTAACTTACGTGTTCCCATACATAGATATCGCAATTAATATTTTTTTATCGTTTATATTACGGATATAATTTAATTAACGTTGCCGACCTGTATACGCTTCATTCCATAGACATTATACTATAACTATTATAGATATAAAAGTCAACAAATTATTTAATTTTAATTATTTTATAGATTTTAATTATTGGGTTTTCAAATGAGTGAATTATCAGCAAAATGTCTATTATTGATAAAAGTGCAGGTTTTACTAGGAAACTATTGTAGGAATGTCTTTAACCTTTTTATCTGACGTTTTACTATAAGTATGATTATGAAAATTGACAAATCAATTCATCTGAAGTCATTTTAATTAATAAACGTCAAATTATTTTAAAATATTAAATATAATTGCTTAAATGACAGCCTTAACTGTTGTTGCTTTGTTAATTTGAGGGCCCTAACAACGTTTTTCTCATTAAAAAAATCACATTTCGTATCTTTACCCCATTTTAAATGTATGTTGAATATGTTATCACTATCAGTCAAAGTTTAGGGGTCGTTATCGGTGTTGAAGAATTATAAGAATTAAAGAAGAAAAAGAATAATGACGAAAATATGCGATTTTTGAAACTTCATATTTCGAAGTCTGTATAATAGCTACAGGCATGAAATCTGCCTTCCTGATTAAGTCGAGGCTGCACTTCAATATGTAATTAAAATTATTTCAAATATCAAACCGTTTTTGGAATATATAAGTAGCTTTTATAAAAATGCCTGGTTTGTTGAGGTTTCAATATACCTATAACAGTGTATTATAGGCAGCGCGTATATATTATTGAACATATATAGAGAGCTAACAATTGACCTCTCATCGTAGATTTACATTACATTATAACAATCCTAAGTAAACGTTTTTCATTTAATACCAATAATTTTGACAATAAATAGTATTTATACAGTCTAGACAGTATAGAAGGTATATGAACAACATTTTATCATTCTATTTAAATTACAACCACAAAAAACTAGTAAATGTGATTTATCCAATAATTGTGACATCTTACTCATGATTAAACAAACTTAAAAAGAATTTTAGTTAAAAATTGTCATGGAATCAATAGCAGATGGAAAACCATTCGAATTATTGTTTGAGAAAGTTTTTCAAATCATTGAAATAGAAAATACAACAATTCTAAAGGTTTGGTATAACTATTTTTTATTTATAAGCTTGATTTTGGATAATATGATTTTGAAAACTTGATAAATAAGAGATGTAAACATACAGTACACTAGAGACTCTTTTAATTCCATTTTCTGGCACCTAGTAAAAATGTAGACAACTATTTTAGATGCCGACAAAACTTTATTTAATTTTCATATTTTAATTTTTGTTTTTTTCGATACTACTCATACAGTAATGTTCAACGTTTGTCCAAAATTAATCCCACTAAATTGTTATTCATTTAATGTAAAAATCCTTGAATGTATTTTTCAAAATCACGTTCGTCGGCATTTTATTGACCGTCTGTGACTCAAAATAAATATTTTGGCCACAGTCAACAAACGTAATATGAACAGAAACATTCTACTAAACGATTGTATCAACCGAAACATTCTACTAAACGATTGTATCAACCGAAAAATATAGATGTGGCTGGTTATGGAGAAAGGGACCTTATGGTACAAAAATTCGATTTAGCGTTTTTGATGGATTCGGAGACTTGACGTTAGGCAAATTCGAATGGTCTAAACCGCAGGTTGATACCTCCACCCGTTCCAGGGATATGAGTGCTCAAAGTCGGCTAGTCAGATCAAATTGGAAGCCTCATCACTTTGTAGTCCCGGAACGCTGGGATCCTTTCAGGAATTGGAAAAGCAGAACGGTCAGCGACGTTCCGGATATAATTGACAATGTTCCTGATCCTGTCCACCGGGAGAGCAGTTTTGTTGGTACTCGGGATGCCTTTCAACTTGTGAGTCCGTTGTTCGACCCCTCCGACTTCGTGGAAGTGGGCCAAAATGGCTTTGAAGCGTTTGATTTTGATCCCATGAAGGAAGAGGAAGGTATCACGACAAACATGATGGCAGCGGCGAAATGTGAAACGAGTCCGATGACGAGTAGCAAATTCGCGCAAGTCGCTGCACGTTTCCAGCTTTGAGAGGATGACGAGATCTAGTTCATCCTTCGTGAACTCTAGATACCGCTGGCGAACATCAGTGACAAAGTTCTCGTCGAAGAGAAGGGAACTATTTTCTCCATCCGTCCCCTGCAATGCACAATGATCCGAACACCCCTGGTTGATGAAGTTTTGAATGGCGGTGCGCTCATTCTCGTCATTAAGTGAATTATCAATAAGCTGACCGACGACAGGCTGACCAGTTTATACTGCTCCATTAAATACACAAAATTCCTTTGCAAAACTTTTGAACGCTGTTTTCTCAAAAAGTACAAAACACCATAAGGTCCCTTTCTCCATAACCAGCCACATATGTTTACCTCATTCACCGTATTTCAAATCATTTGAGATTTATTCTTCAAAATACCTATAAAAATATCATTGACTTCCATATTATTTATCTAGACCGGCAAACTGATCAAAAAACGTCCAGATCGCATTTCAATTATATGCGGCATTCGTTTAGTTTTGAAGAGGGTATTCAAACATATTATATATTTTAATAGGCTTTTGATCATTATATATTGATTGAATTCCCTCTTTTAATGAAACTAATACCGTATTTAATTGAAATGCATTAATAACACAAATGAATTTCATATTGATTATCGAAATAGATATATTATACCTTCGCGGACGTTTATTACTATTGAATATTGGTCAGTTTGACTGTCTAGATAAATAATATTTAAGTCATTCAAAAATATAGAAAATGCTTTTTTTAAATATTTAAAATAAATAAAATTATATAATTTATTTTACGGGGTAAAATTATCCAACTTCATTGATTTATTATGCAACATAATAGATCTACAGTATATCTATCTATAAATTTGAATTTCTACATTTACCAATATTCACCAGCGTTCGTTTTTGTGACTGTTTTTAATATTGTAGTAAAATAAATACTTTTGAAGCAGTCTGCATTAATAGAATTATTCAAATTATTATTTAATAATCTGAACAGTTTTTTTCTATAGATAAATTTTTGTGTCATATTTTACATTATGCATGATTTTAAAAGTATTGAAAGATTTTAAAATAAAATATCTATAATGGAGCCATAGATAATGCAACCAATTTAAAACGCTGTAAAAATAAGCATTGTTATCTTTTAATAATTTTTTCAAATATTTAAATTCTGATATTTAAAAATAAAAAATTAGTCTTTAGATTAATTACATGTTATTTCATTAATCTAGCAAACATTTTAGGATACATTTATTATTTGTTTGATTCAAGATGACCGAAAATTTAGTGGATATTAGTACTACAGCTTTGTCGTGTGTAGCAGCGGTTGTTACATCAGTAGCATTTTTCAGTCCTCACTGGAAAGACAACAAATATGTCTGGGAAATAAATGAAAATTCCAAAGACACTACTCGAATTACGGTGTCATTAGTTTTTGCGATAATTTTTTTAATAACCGTTAGCATATTTCGTATTATTAGCCACCTTTGGGCCGATTTAAGAAAAATTCCGAGATTGATCCCAAGTGTCACTATTTTATTTCTATTATTCTACATGATAGTAATATCAATGGCTCTAGTGATATTCGGAAGTCAGAACTGCTCTGAAACATGCGGCAGTGGTTTCTGGTTGGCTGTTGCAGCACAATTGAAGGGATTCAATGCATTTATAATCTATTCTGCAACCTATCTAACCTGTGGATTGGTTCCTATAGGCAAGAAAGATGCCCCGCCACTGGAAAATGAACAACTATATTATGAAGAACCTGTTGGTCACCCCTTTATGACGGGAACCCATAATCCTATAATTCATTATCATGCTCATAGACACCCTCATGGTAGGCATATCAGGTTTGAAACCGATAAACCTCTCCCTCCGGCTCCAATGGCGGTATTTGATGAAGACGAAGAAAATGTGGTATTACGTGAATGAAAGGGCTGCTGATTGATTCCATCAGCCCACTTTATTAAGGTTTTTGTAGTTTTATATGTGTGCATACAAGTATAATTAATTAATTAATAAATGCAACATATTTGCCAATTTTAATAGGATACAAAATTATGGCAAATATGATAACATAGTAGGTATGTAATTTTATTTTTGCAAAATGTAATTTGTAAGTATTTTTATAAACAAAAAATTGTTGATAAATAAAATAATTTCATGACCAATTGTTTTATTGAATTTTGGAATGTATATTTAAAATAAAATATTGACTGTTTTAGTAATATAATACAATTTGAGAACAAAAAAAATAATTTTTAATGAAATCATTAAATACTGAATTTTTATTATTTTCTTCAATTTCTTTATTTAAATTAATAAATCTAATTAATTTTATTGATTTTTATTAAAACAATTTGCTATACTACTCACTATACTTTTCTGTCAAATTCAAATTTATTTGACAATTAAATAAATGTTTCTTTATTTTTAACAGAGGTTCATATTGTTTAAGATGTTCATATTTATACACATTATACACTAGGTATAGATAAAAACGATCTTTTATAGAATGGGGCATATAAAACAGCTTATTAATTATGTACGTTTACTTAACAGAGCTATAGGCCGTCTCGATAATATCATAGATCATGGGTATATTCCTGGACAGTAAGATTGATTGACTTATGCAAGACAGGATGGTCTGACAGACAAGAAGCATATATACTCACCTCTATATCAAGCGCATTTTTACATAATTGTTGCCTAATAGAATAGCATGTGTAAAAATATATATATATATATATATAGACAACTGAGTATGGTATTTACTATCAAGAGGTCAAGTGGAACTCCAAGTCGAGTAAGACGGATTCAATGTCATTATATTGACCAACATAACATCGTTCCAGTTTAGTGTGACATTTTTGACTTCGCATTCATCACTTTCTCTCTCATCTTGCTGGTATAATAGAGCAAAACTTCAAGGTGTACGAAGATATTGCTCAGTTAAAAGCAACATATCGAGAAATTTCTGTAACTTGGAAGACTATTTTAGGCATATATTTTCGGTTGGCAGTCCGGTTGGCATCTGCTGCAAATATCGTACCGTCTTTTACGAGAATTTTTGGTCATCAAAGGATGTGGAGCTTTTTTCCAGTCGAGGAGTATTATAGGAGGAATGTGGCAATCCCGTTTGTTCCTCATATCAACTGTGAACTCGAAAGCCAGTTTTCAGACCTATTTACACAAGCTTCAAGACTTCTGGGTTTGGTGCCATCTGTACTATTCGCAATAGATGCACCACCCTGTAGACGATGCTGATGAAACATATAGAGAATCTACAAATTTAATAGCAATTAATAAAATAATAATAACTGATAATTCTATAGCTATTGGTAATACTTTTTTCCAGTACTAAACGTTAATTGTTGCTCATCGCACATGTATATATATAATATTTCAAGTTTCACATTAATTTCCAAATGAACAATGTACCTTGCGTACATAGTGTTGTAATAATATATATATATATATATATATATATCAACAGCATATCTTGTAAAAAAACTGGAGTTCCTGTAATTAATATATTAGGCAATTCATCTATTTCTATAAAGTTTGATTTTTTACTACGTACGTATGTTGATGTAAAGGTCCACATTTTAACTTCCGCTCACTCCCTTGCCTAGAAATATTTCTATGTCTGTATAGATATCTTCGATAATTTTTTCGTGAAAATTTGAGAAAAATATTTTGCTATGTATACAAATTGTATACATAGTAAAGAAAGTTATAACTTTCTTTACTATGTAGATAATTTTTATAAATGTAATAAAGTTAAGATAAATTTTCATAACTAATAGGGAAGAGTGTGTTAAAGAGACACATGATAAAAATAAACATAAACAAAACAAAATATATTAAAAGTAAAGTAAAGTAGAGTAGAGTATAATAATATAAATTATAAACGTTTAATATATGATAATTAACCGCTGTTATAATACAAACCTAAAAAATCAAAGTATTTTCTTTTAATTTTTTTAATTAATTTGGTTTGTATTGTGGTTTTTATTAGCCGTTAATTTCATCACATAATTATTTTTTTATTTTTACAGCATTTATTATAAATTTAGTATTATACGATATATGTATTTTCTATAAATATTCATAATTATAAAATATAATTGTTTAAAATATGTTCAATTTTAAAATACTGCGTTTTTTAATTTTATTAAAATAATTTAATTTAATTTAGATTATTATTTTTTGCATTTAAATGACATTGTGATTAAGATTTTTATCTTACTGTACGGTAATTTATTTCCTACTAAAGATTTTTAATGAATTTTTTTTGGTTTTTATTAATTTAACATTTTGAGGAACGAGTTGGCAAATGTGTTATATTTTTAATTAGCTTAACAGTATTTGACAAGAACCTCAATGAATAATTATATTTGATGACAATTATTCTACAAGAATAGCAATAATAAAGAACAAAATGTTTTATTTAAAATAATAGTATATGTTGATTATTTATGTTATGATTTTATAGAAAATGACCAGAGAGAAGGCATTGAATGATTGTTGAAACACTCAAAATAAGACTATTCCTTTTACATCACATGTGTACCTGCTGTGTTTACTTTTTTGATCCAATCCAGTGTTAATAAAATATAATTTTATATAGTAATGCACTTTTACTCAAGCAACTAACATTTATTTTATACAAACCTCACCATTATAATGCATTAATATATAATATGTACATTAAACTACAGCTCATACAGCTACATTAAGAATCATTATTTATGGCTCATACTACTACATTAAGGATCATTATTTATTTCAATAAAATACACATTTTTTACTTCTGGTATTAAAAATTGGAAAACTTGAGTTCTTAATATTTTATTTATTTTTTCAGTATTCACATAAGTGCATGAAATAATAAAAAACCACATTAATATTGTATACATACAATTTTTTATTATGCTTGGGCAATTTTTTTTTTATTTGCCAGTGGTCACTTTTTCAAAACTTTATATTTCTACAGGGACAAGTGCATAAAATATATCAAGATAATAGTCCAGGATGTTAGATAATGTTGAAAAAGTTAGTAAAATCAAAAGGAAAAAAAATATTTTTTTGATTTTTTTATATATTTCAACAACAAATTTTTTTCTTCAAATCCTTCAAAATTTTGATGTTAATTCATGTTTTACACTTTATTACCATTTTTATCTGGTTGATTATCACATAAGATAGTGAATTACATTTATATAAGAGCCATTTTTGTAAAAATTTTAAAAATGGTAAATTTGAGAGGACAAGTATAAATAGGGTTAATAACCAATAATTTTTTTTAAATGTACATATATCCCTTAAATACCCCTTGAAATTTTATGGTATGCTAATTTTTTTTATGTACAGTAATATATTAAAATTCATAATTATTCACATATTAATATTCAGATTTTTCATATTTTTATATATAATAGTGATAATAAACAATATATATTTTTTAACCAATATCAAATATTTATAATTGACATTAAAAATGCTTTTGTATTAGTATTTAAAGAAGCATGCATTTATTTACTTAGTTAGTATATATCATTTTATTCATTTAGGAATAGTATGAATTTATTAATGGTATTGAACTAATAATTTAAAAGCTATCTAAATGATTGAAAGAAGTCTATCATTACTTTTATAACTAACAAATGTAACTCAAAAATCCTGAAAATATATTATTTGTCACAATCTTTAAAAACCCATTTTTAAAATGATAGGGCAAGCCAGTTATGATGATTTTGTAAAATTACTCTTTCTGTTTATTTAAAACATTTTGATACAAAAGATATTCAGAAAACAGCTTATGTATACCTCCACTTTATTAATAAAAAGTAACTTGCAAAAATATGATACATTCAGATACTTAAGTTACACTGATTTATGAAATTGACTTTACTGTATAAGAGTATACTATATATAGATACACCATGTTTATCTAAGAATGAAAGAGTTCCAATTTGAAGACCCTTTAAGTTTTATTCTATATACTAATTTTTACTTTTTCATGTACAGCTATTTCTAAAAGTCATGCTTATTTAACATATTATTAATTGATTCTTTCATTTTTTGATACATTTTGCTTCAATGAAAAAGTAGAAAAATATCAGAACATTTGTTTAATTATATTATGAGGTCTATAAATATAAGACAAAAGTTTAATTGAGGTGCCTGTATGCAATCTTTGTAATTTTGGATAACTAAATGGACAACTTTATTGCAAATTTCTGGTGTAAATTTTTGACAGTCTTCCATAATAAAGTCCTTGAAGGAGGCAATAATATGTGGTTTCTGACTTAATACTTTGTCTTTTAGAACTCCTCATATGAATTAGTTAGGTGGCATCAAATCTGGTGAATATTTTTAATTTTTCTGCAAATAAAAATGTAGATAAAATTTTTTCAATTTGGATTTTATAATACTGTTTATGGGAGGTTAAAAGAGATATTTGTTATGGGGTAATTTTCTTGATAACAAAACGTTGAATGAGAATCTATCAATTCAAATTCTTTACATAACATTTCATTTTATGAAAGTGTAGATTTTGACCTGACCAAGCCAAACATCGATGTCTTCTGTGCAAACCCAAGAAGTTGAGCTGGTCAAGAAGTTGAAGGAACTAGCGGAACTCTGTAAAGATGCACATGTATGTGTCCTTTGAATTAGTTCAACCAAAGTAATTTTAGAGTTTAAATGATGGACTTTATCCATTTTAGCAAGAAAAAGAAGATTGCAGTGGAACCATAAAAGCAATCAATGTAATGCATGGAAGAATACGAAATGAGCAAAAATGTGAGTTTCTATATTTTATTTTATTGAAATTGTTGTTTACGAAATGTTTTTACATCTTCTACAGTGAGTCCAATAAACAAGGGGAGACTGAAAACTCTTTGTAGCCAGGGACTAACTGACGCTGAAACCCAGCTTGAGTGAGTTAGTTATACAACTGATCTATTTGTGAGAAGTGGTTTAGGGGGCTTTGTGAGTCAATTGTATCATTCTTAGTCATGGATCCAGAGGGTTTTAATCAAAAGGTTTGATACTTTTATCAAGTAATGTGATCCATGGGATGATCAAATATGTTAGTCTTAAGTTGCAGAAATTGTACATTATTTTTTTATGAGCATTTAAGGGTTTTTCCGTATTAAAGAATTGGAGAAACTTTTATGGTTTTCACCAATTTTCATGAAAATGCACATTTTAAAGAAAATAAAGATTTTATTCACACTTGAATAAATTAATGCATATAATTTTGTTCATATAATCGTTTTCAACATATTTCAAGCAAAATTTGATGGATAAGTCAAACTAATTATTTACTAGAAACATTTGAATATTGGTTCTCAAGCTAAAATATGCCTAAAATAGGCTTTAGTACAAATAAATAGTAATAGGTTTCTGGAAAATGATTTGTATGAATTTACAATGTAAGTTTACTTGTAATATGTTAAACACATTTAGATGAACAAAATTTATTCAAGAGTGTGAATAACATCTTTATTTTCTTTTAAATGTGCATTTTCATGAAAATTGGTGAAAACCATAAAAATTTCTCCTATTCTTTAATATGGAAAAACAATAAAATGCTCATAAAAATAATATACAAATTCTGTAATTTAAGACTTACATATTTGATCATCCCATGGATCATATTACTTGATAAAAATATCAAAAATTTCGATTAAAACCCTCTGGGATCCTGGACTATCTTATTCTATCTCAATTCACAGAGCGTTTAAGAAAGTTCTGGATAAAATTCAAGAAGTTCGAAAACTGGAGACAGAAATAAGTAAGAATAAAATTTGAGTTGAGAACATTTATAAATAATAATTTTATTTACTTATGATATTTCCTCATAATTCGGACATTAATTATATTTCCTGATAATTCGGTCATTAATGATATTTCCTCATAATTCGGTCATTAATGATATTTCCTCATAATTCGGTCATTAATGATATTTCCTCATAATTCGGTCATTAATGATATTTTCTCATAATTCGGTCATTAATGATATTTCCTCATAATTCGGTCATTAATGATATTTCTTAATAATTCGGTCACGGATGATATTTCCTAATAATTCGGTCACGGATGATATTTCCAGAGGCACACAGAGGTCCCGCTGTCCTGCGCCGTGGAGTTCTCATGAACATGCTGCAGGACCACGCACGAACCCTCCCAGTTTGGGTGGGCAAGCCCGGACAAACGTGAGCTTTATTTGAACCCCCTTTCCCCTTAACTTGAGCTTTGCATCGTCTCTGTCTGCTCAACAGCGGAGAAGCTCTGGTGGGCTCTATCCCAGCCAAGGAGGACCACGAGTGTGAGCCAGGCTCCAGAGTGGCCGCCTTGGTCTCTGAAACAGAGGATTCAGGCGACGGTGTTGGGGTGGCGGCCACCGGTGGGGAGAGCTGGATCCTGGCGGAGGTGGTGTCCTCAACGATGCACACTTACCAGGTGGATGACATCGACATTGAAGAGGGCAAAGAGTGAGTTTATCTGTCTGTTCCTCAATTCTTCCGTAAACTCAAAACACATTTCTATAATCAGCGTATTCTATCTTTTCTCTCTCTCTCTCTTTGCTGTCTCACTGATTAAAGACCAAAGTAAGTGCTCCCCTAGTTACACTCCATAGTTACCTTGATTGTTACTAGGCACCCCTTTTCGTGAATGATTTGCTTGTTAATATTTTTGGTTGGGTTCATTTATTTTGTTCACCTCATATATCCTCCTGATAGCACTAATCATACCATGTTTTATTATCATTTGCTTGAATCTATTAACATTTCAGTACATTTCTGTTGTTCGATATTTTAATAATTTATATTTTGAATTGGGCGAATAAAGCTGTGTAGATTTATTTATTGATAATAATTCGTTGTCTTCCAGCCATTCATTTGTTTCGTATTGTACACAGACAGTTGTGTTGTGACCCTTGCTACCAGCATGCGCGAATCCCTTTAACTAATCTATAATTTAACACTCGAGGTTATCTCGGGGTTCCAACAGTTGTTCGATAATCCTTCTGCTCCGTTTTATGCATCTTCTGAAGCTGGACACCTGTCCTCAACTCTCAGCCGCTTCTATGAGGAACAGTTTGAAGATATAGCGACCACCTCAAAACATGTTTTAGATTCAATTTCTCTCTGTGTCGTTTTAGGCGGTATTCATTGAACAAAAAGAAGGTTATCCCCCTGCCTCTTTGGAAGGCAAACCCGGTCATCAATCCCGAAGCCTTCTTCACAAAAGGAGAGGTGAGCTGCCCTCTCTTGCTTTTTCTTCTTACTTTTAAGTTGACTGTTCGCTCCTCTTGCCCACAGCTGGTTTTGGCCCTCTATCCTCAAACGACCTGTTTCTATCGGGCTCTTGTTGATGACAGCCCAGCTCATGTAAGCGACTCCGATAGTAATTCAACAGATTGGAAACTGTATTAATGCCCTCTTTCTCTCTCTCAAGATCCACGACGATTACTCCCTGTTCTTCGAAGATTCCTCCTACCCCGAAGGCTATGCCCCCCCGCTTAAGATCCCCCAAAAATACGTCATTCATTGTCCGGACTGCCACTCCACATAGCTCATCTCTGTACATTTTTCTTTGCCTCTTCCTCTAGACAAATTAAGCTATTTGGAGATTCTTATCATTCAACTTATTGTATATTATTGGTGTAAATATTTACTTGTGGTGATATTTAATATTTCCAAATAGTATTCAACTATTTTACCTGATCCCTGCATTTCAGAATATAGACCGTTTATTTACATTTTGTTCATATCTCATTGTTACGTGGATTCATTTTGATTAAAGGTATTAAATATCTTAGTAGAAAGATGTTCTTGTATTGTGCGTATTTTTATTATGCCTCAGCCTGACACGTCTCAGTTATTAAATATTCCGTTTTATCAGCACAAAATGATATGTAAAAACTGTTAACAACGTTCTTTAAATATATTTACGTTTACATGAAGTAATCACTTTTCAGTTATTCGGTACATGGGGTATTTATAATGAGAGCAGACAGGCCTCAATTACTTAATTTGTGCAATTTTAACACTCGTTTGGAAAGTCTTAGAATGATAATATTATTTAGCCACAAAATCTGTACAGAAAATACAATCAAATTATCGTAACAAAAGGTTAGAAAAGTTTCTTCTCCAAACAGTTATATAAATATAAAAGATTTAAAAGTTATTACGATAAAAGTTATCTAGGATGACTAAAAAGTTCATTTTTTAAAGCTTTTTAAATTTAATAAAACACTTCTCCGTTCTGCTATGAGGTTGTGTAGTGTTCCATATCTTGGGACCGGCAATTCTAAAGTTCTGTTTTTGGCAATCGGTTTATGTAAGGTATTGGTTGATTGAGACCTCAAATTAAAAATGAAGAATTACTGGCATGGACGTGGTGAATTAAGTTGGTGATGTTACATCGAATAAGCATTTATGTACAAGACAGCAGATTTTATAGTTTATGCGTTGTTTATGTGGTAGCCGCAGTGAAGCTGTTCGATTGCAGCAGATGTAGAACTGAACCGAGGTAGACCTTTGACCAGGCCTGCACAGATATCACAATATTGCCACTGCAATGGGAATTTTACGCATGAAAAAGCTCAGAAGAAAAATCGCATAAAGAGAACATAATATATAAAAACACATGTGCTGTAGGCTAGATAGGAATGAGAATAGGGGAAAAGCAATTTTAATCATGGTTCTTCGTATATTTAGCGACGTGTTGGGGGGCATGAAAGATTAACTCCTCTTGTCCGAAGCATACGTTAAATATCTCTTAGATCAATTAAATTATTCTAGTTTTTCACAGGAATTGTTTCACCTTTATTTTCTTTTGTGCTTTGCCATATTAGATGTAATTACGTAATTTTTAAAACATATTAACAAATATTTCGTTGATCTCATGTGCAAATTGTAATAAACTTATCAAAACGAAAATTAGTGTGTTTAATTTTGTTGATATTAAAATAGTATCAATTTTAGATATTATTTCCGCATATAAAAATCAACGTTGCTACCTACTCCACGTTAGAAATTTTATAATTATAAGCAACAAAATTAATGACAGTCCAGCATTATTACCCAAATATTTGTGTAAAGAATATATTTCGTATAAGATTTAAGTTTGGTACCGTGATCTTCAAAAGTTAACTCTTGATCATCATCTGTAATCCGTTACATTAATTTTTATTATTGTTTCATATTGTTTCATATTTAAGTTTTCTGTAATTGATTTCTAAAATTGAAGCTCTTAAAATTATATTCATTAATATGTTAACATTATTGTAGTATCCAATTAATCTTTCGCATCAATATTTATTTATTAACGTTAAAACTAATTACAATAAATTTAATTTCCTAAAACAATAAAATTACAAATAATAAGTACGAAAACACGCAGAAGATTTCGCCCCTTATACACTTTCACTCCACTCTAAACAACTAAACTTTTTAAAACATAATTAAACCTTTAAATCTATAAGAAATATAAGCTCTGTGGTCCAAACCAACACCATCCCAGCTAACAAAGTTTTTTCAATGGTCTAACTATTGACTATCTTATCTACGTTTAACTGGGTACAATCTTGTCGTAAGCTCCTGGTGACAGAACACTCAATAAAATGCTGTTGATTGGAAATGAAATGGGAAGTGAAGACTACTTTGTCATTCACTTGATTAAATTTAGCAAGTTTTTCAAAGAATACGCAAAGCTCCAAATTCAATAAAAGTTTTAAAGATTGAAAATTAAGGTGTTATAATACCCTCAAAATTCTACTCCTGCTTTTAGAATGTAGAATTATACAGCTGCTGTTAGAATGTAAAAATAAGACTGTCGATTAAAAGATTTGTATATTCTTTAAAAAATATATTTTTATAGTTTACATATTAAAAAAGTATTCAGAAAAGCACAAATTAAACATTTGAAAGATTATTTAAAAGGCAACAACATTGTTGATTAGTTAAATAAATGGTTGGAAATTTCCGCTTTGTAAGGTCAAACATTCTGTACATGTTGGCAAGCAGGATAGTAAATATAAATCGGGGGAATGAAGTGAATTTCAGCAAAGCAATTTGTGAGAAGTTAATTATAAATAAATATTAAAACATATTTTTGATAAATAAGAATGATCACGGAGTGGATGGTAGCTCTAGAAGAACTGCATAATGTTGGGATCGTTGTTCATCTTGGATAGCACAGGAGAAAGGCGAAGAGCCGTCAGTGCCCCAAACCCGTCCCTCAAAACCACCAAACTGTCTGCTGCTGTAGAGCTGGGCTCTTCGTTCTGCCCTGCTGGAGCCATCTCGATGGAGAAGAGATCGTGTGGACCTGGCCCGAGACCTGGCAGAAAGTTGGTGAGCTGTCCAGACCAGGAGAATACGGAGAGGCACTGACAGACGTGGGGAGACTGAAGTTCACGTCCAGCCAGACCAGATATCACCAGAATACAATCTGCGGGTGGCAACAAAGGTTTCGCATCTCTTGTAAGCATAGATATTCAACTAGAAACAAGTTATAGAAAGGTCAGGGTGGCAACAAAGGTTTTGCATCTCTTGTTTTAGATATTCAACTAGAAACAAGTTATAGAAAGGTCAGGGTGGCAACAAAGGTTTCGCATCTCTTGTAAGCATAGATATTCAACTAGAAACAAGATATAGAAAGGTCAGGTTGACAACAAAGGTTTCGCATCTCTTGTAAGCATAGATATTCAACTAGAAACAAGTTATAGAAAGGTCAGGTTTAAAGGTTATAATGAACAGATCTTATTTGAATTTTAGCGAGTTGCCCAGTATTTAAAGGTAGTCTTATTGGATTAACTGTCTCACTCACTGTCAGTAAATTTGACCTCCATGACCAACCCTGGAACTTTCAGAGCCAAAATGACCTTGACACAGCTGGAATAAAATAACAAAATGGCCCATTTATAAAAATGAAATACTCTCGAATATATCGGGAATTAAATTGATAAAATCGATAACGAAACACAAATGAAAGGAGACACCTATTTTCATATCGGAGAATCAGAAGCATTCCATTGGACGGAAGAGCACCAATCACAGCCTCCCCAAAGTTAATCATGCGTGTCTCCAGGATGCCCTTGGGTGTCGTTTCCTCGGCCATGGTCTCACGATCAGGAATAACCAGCTCGGGGCCCTGACCCTCCTCTTTAATTGTCACACTGTCTGTGCTGTTGTAAGAGAAACATTAAAATATATAACGTCCTCCGTTTCATTGTCAAAATAATTCCCTGCTATTAATAACCAATCACAGACGAAGACGTAAATTAACTAGCCAATCAGAGGTGAGCATGCAACCAAAACTCACCAATCAGAAATAGGCAGACACGGATGATCGTCACGTGACGTGTCTATAAATATGAATCTATCGGACATCTTAGTCACCATGACAACCAGAATATCACCCATTCGAGAAAGATGAAAAAACTCCCCCTGTTGCAAAGTTCGAACTTCCTTCGAACCGACTTCAATAGAGAGTAACCTGCCAATGGAATGCGTCCAATACAATCGGTGGAAAAAGAATTTAAAAACAGTGTAGGTATTATATTTTGCAGGAACAAACGCAATTACCCAGAGCTAGTGAGAGCATAGACTCGCTTATTGAGGACCGCATAGCTCGATACAGACTGCAGGCGACTTGTCTCCACTCCTGGCCTTGATATTGATCTTATATCGATTCTAGCAGAGTGTAAAGATATAGCGAGTTAGAAGCTGAAGACCATTTCAAATGAGACAATTGAGAAGGCAACCTACTCGAGGTTATCCGCAGTTGAGTAGACAAAGCGCGGGAAAATATCCGAGTCTTCCAGTGAAGAAAGATTATCCATTTGCCGAAATCTGTACCGAAATAAAGGATGTATTTGGAGATAAGGGTGATGAGATGATGTGAAGGTTGTCTTACGCTCGGCTGGTTAAATCGTCGCAGGAGTAGTCGAATATCTGAGGCTGTTGGAAGGATTCCTTGGACGACAAGTCTACCAGCTGTAGTTGAGAAAAGATTTTCAAAGTTTTCCAAAGTGAGAAGACGTTTGAAGCAATACGAACCATAAGAATCCTGAGAGCGGGACAACTTGCCCCTTTGTGACCTTTGAGCTGTCGGTAGAGGAAGCAAAGAGCCAAGCCTCTGTGCAGACGATGTACCTTAGTCAGAGAGAAGGTGTACTGGGGAAGAACCTGTCGGAACCAGGACCTCCATTTGCTGCTGTTCACGGGGAATTCAGAGTGCATACAACTGAAGCCGTGCAGCTTGAAGAAGAGAAAGAAAGGAGAATTATGAAAGGTGTATTTCAAAAGAATCAATCGATATGTGTTAACATTAACAACAATATTATTTATGTTAAACTATTTAAAGAAGATTTAATTTTCTTCTTAAATCGAAGCGTGTCTACATAGCTACTGGACTGGTGAACATACAATGTTATGGATGAGGGCTCGCTTCTTCACAAAGGCATAATCAATAATTTCAGAAGAAAGTTGACCGAGAGATTGAAGTTTCTAAAAACAGAGGAAGAAATATATCATTAAAAGAATAAATAAACCTGATGTTTTAACCATTAACTTATATATTATTATTTATCTATAGACCGGCAAACTGATCAAAAAACGTCCAGAGCGCATTTCAATTATATACGGTGTTAGTTTCGTTTTAAAGAGGGAATTCAATCTATATTAATCGATTGGTTTATAAATTTCATTAATCTTAGAGTTAATGTTGAACTTCCGCCCATCAATTTGGCATTGATTATCGATATAGACGCGGAGGTTTATTACTATTGAATATTGGTCAGTTTGCCGGTCTAGATATATATTTAGTTTGGGAAATAATAAAATGGACCCAAAATTATTCTAAATTATTCTCTAAAATAATGAATAGATCCAACTGATGTTTTTTCTCTAAAATAATTGTTATCAAATGTATTCAGAGGAAGATGGGAGTGGACGAAACCTACATCTCTGAGGAACTCTCTCATGGAAAGAGAGAGATTGAGTTTGGTCGTAGAGACTCCGCACCAATGAAGACTGAAGGTGGGCAAACGATTAGGAGGCTCATAGGGCTCCTCTGTGTTATCAGTCATGAGAAGACCGAACGTGTGAAGTTCAACAACACTCTTGTCTTGAGGGAGCGTCATTAGGTGGGTGCGATGTGGACGATCAAAGTTAACTGGACGGGGACAAACGATGCATGAGGGTTTACGAGTTTTGACAATCTAGACTTCCTTCCTATGTACAGTTATATCTCTGTGACTTCCTCTCTATATAATGTATAGTACAGTTATATCTCTGTGACTTCCTCTCTATATAATGTATAGTACAGTTATATCTATATGATTTCCTCTCTATATAATGTATAGTACAGTTATATCT
>JAUZNC010043646.1:0-16959 GCA_034780395.1 Vannuccia rotundouncinata | reverse complement strand
GTACTTTAACAATTCGTGTATGTCATTCGTGTATGTACATAATAAAATCCACGTTATGTACCAATGGATAAAAAATAATATAATATAAATAAATAAATCAATGGTATATAAATGTATACATTTTATAGATATTGATATAGATATTGCTTTCCAAATTAAAATCAATACTACTGTCATTGTTTTACTATTTGTTATTATTAAAAGAATTAATACATAAAGTTTTGTCGATGACATATAAAGTAGTCCATGGCATATAAAGCGCTTCTTTAAAAACAAGTCTTTAACGTGTAATGTCCACTTTTATTTTATGTACCATAGATAAAAAAATGGTTTCTGATTTAAAATTAATCGCTCAAACTGACTATAAATAAGTAACAATTTGATTTTTAAATATTGATAAGTAATTTTCAAATCATAATATAAATTGTGGCAGATAAATTTCCGGTTTATTATTTTTATATTGCTGTTTCTTTATATTTATAGTATTTATTTACCTTGCATTTATATAAAGAAAACACTGAACACGTAAGTATTAAAATAGCATATAATGAATTTCGATTCTAGCGAATCATTCTGGATTGTTTCAATCTCTTTCTTATACCTAGCGGTCCTATGGGTTCACATAGTAAAACACTAAAGATATCACGCAATTATCTAAGTATTTGAGACATATGAATCATTAGGAAACAAAACATTTGTTATTTTGAGAAATACAAAAAGAAATATAGATATCACTCATTAAGAGAGTAAACACATAATATCTCGAGAAATGTACACTTGCATATCTTGATGGATCTAGGGTTTTAGTATGTTAAAGCTTGACCTTTTATAGATTAGGTAACTTCAAATTATAAAAAAGTACATTGATTGCAAGGCAAACTTTTATTTATTGATCGAGTATCACATACAAATAATTTTTATTTGATATATTTATTAATAATTAATTATAATAATTATAATAATTAATAATTAATATTTATAACTTTATTATTAAAGAAAAAAATTACTTTTTTTGTAAATAAATTTTACAAAATGCAATATACATTTTTTATTAGACTCTCGACTTATTATATGTTTTTCTCTCTTAATGACTAATATCTCGTGTGTTTTACTATGTAAATCCTTAGGGCAGCCATACTATCTTCAACTTATTGGCGCATTTTGAAGACCCTCTTCCCAAAAGAAGCCTGACTATTTATTTAGTTCTATCAAAAGTTTATACAAAAGACAATATGTATCATCAGTTTTATAAGATCGATATATTTTCAAAAATATATTATTTAAATAATTATATGTTTTGCATTATAATGATATATATAGTTAAAAAGGTGTTTTGCTATAACTTAATTTTTTTTAATACAAAAATATGTTATCTATTAATTTCATTTTTAATCAGATTATTAAAGCGGAAAAGCCATTTCTGATTCGAGCCGTTGTACATCCAGAAACAAAAAAATTAATTAACATGGACGAAGCCTTACAACTAGGCATACTGGATACTCAGTACTGTCTTTATCGGCACCAAACAAAGTCTTCCGTACAAGAAGAAGGAAATCGGCAGGAACTTCAATTACGAAGTGCTATTGAACGCGGGCTCGTATTGATTGAGGACGACGAGTCTTCCTCCGAAGCACCTGATATCATGACACGTGATTATTCCGTTCATGCCGTGGTGGATAACCGACTACGTCGACTAGTCCCTTTTGGGGAAGCCTTATCTCTTGGACTCGTTGACAAAGAAACAGGCGCTTATATTGATCCTGTAAGAGTTGAACAAATTTTAGAAACTTTAAAATTTTAAATTATTGTAAAATAGATATAAATTATTTTTAGTTCATTGTTTAAAATAGGATTTAGAATAGTAGTATAGAATAGTGATATATTTTTCATGACTCAAAGTTTTTTAAATAGAATGACATCCTCGCGACGATCTCTAATTGGATGAAAATTATTTTGCTCGATTCTCAATAGAATTCAATACTTAAGGCTGATTGGTTGAGAGGTAAAAGAAGTAAGTGGCTAATCAGAATCATACAAAACATTTTTTTAACCATTCGGTGCGCACCACGATGATGTCATTCTATGTTTAGAACCGAGAGTCATGAACAAGATATCCTTATCCCCTACTACTTAGAAAGTCAAACTCAAACATGATAAAACTGTAATTCAAGATTGAAAAAATAATCAATTTTTTACTTTTATGTAGGTAAACAACGAACGTGTTTATGCTGCAGAAGCAATCCGACGCGCTTTATTCAAGGCTCGTCCTATTGAAGGCGAAATTGATCAAGCCATTCCTCTAAAGAATCGCATTGTTGTCGAAACTTACGACCAGCTAAAAAATAAGTCTGATGTAGTGAAAGCGTTTGCCAAATCGACGTCAGACATCAGTAAATGATCCAAGTGAAACTGTTTTTTTTCAACAAAAGTATACAGATTTTTGTTTGATAGAAATCATGTTACATAGTGTTTTTAAAATGCAACTATGACAAAATTATGTAGTTAATATTTACTTATTTTAGATAAACAAAATAATTATCAATCGAAAATATGTAATTACTATTTAATTTCGACTGTTAT
The DNA here is from genome assembly GCA_034780395.1 of Vannuccia rotundouncinata. Classification (NCBI taxonomy): domain Eukaryota; kingdom Metazoa; phylum Platyhelminthes; order Proseriata; family Coelogynoporidae; genus Vannuccia; species Vannuccia rotundouncinata. The sequence continues at coordinate 14,379 of JAUZNC010043646.1, read as the reverse complement.
GTTACAATTGATAATGTTTTAATGTTATAAAAATGTAATAGATATATTTAACTTTTCTTTTAAATAAATATAATTTAACTGTATTTGTCTATGTTAATTAAGAAAAATAAATCAATTACTTGTAATTAAATATTGTGATTCCATTTCAGTAATAAATTACAATTATATAATGTTCCAGATAATTCGTTCGCATATTTATTGTTTTAAGTTTAGGAGTTATATTCCAATAATATTAAACGCCATATTCAATGTTTATGAAATTTGTTAATAGATATAGTACGAACACACCGAGAGGGAATGTTGAAATGTGTACAGGGGATAGGAGGAGGGGGGGGGGTACATTCAAATGCATAAGTACACAATTTTTTTAAATTACGTATAATTCAAATTTGAAAAATACATGGCCGAATTAAAATATGAAAACATGTATATAATCAGAATTTATGAAACAGTTTAATGGCTTGTGAAAGTCTTTTATCCTCAGGGTTAGGGAGGCAATTTTCTCCACAAAGTGCGCCACAGATTATCCTTTAAGAACGAGAATAAAACTTGCGGATTGAAATTTTGTCTGAAAATTTAATTGAGCCAACGTATATAGATGATCCGAAATCCATATGACTTTGAACGAGTGCATAGAATAAGATAATCAGATCCGATTTATTGACTATTGTTTTTAATAAGTGAAAGAAGTGAAGACTGCGGTTTGCCTTTTTTATAGAAAATCAATAAATTGGAACCATTATAAGTCTTTATTAATATAAACACCAAGTAATTTTAATGCGATGACTTCTTGAAACTGCAGGAGACAATCGTAATTGATTGGAACGGGAGGCTCTTTTGTTAATTTGCAGACGAAACGTTTTTTTTATTGAGAATTATTCGGTTTATGATGCCCCATTCTCGAATATTACGAATTTCGGACGCTGTTGTTTGTGTTTTCGCCGATTTCGTGCGATGTGGGAGAAATATCAAGGGCCATGTCGTCAGCAAATTTGAAAAGAGAGTTATTTTCGGCCAACGCCTTCAAAGGAGAAATGAAAATGCAGAACATTGGTGGCGAGAGAATTGCGCCTTGCGAACACCAGACTTAACGGGAATAACATCGCTATGCGCACCTTTGACACAGACAAATTAGAATCGATTTGTGAGGTAAATTTTGTAGCAAGAAATAAATATGGAGAGCAACTTCACATCCAGCAAACGTTTAATCAGAAGGTCATGGGGCACCGTATCAAACGGTTTAGAAACGTCAAAACTGATTAACGAAACCGATTTTGTTGACTGTTCATCGCATTTGATTTTTATTTTGTCCAGCAAGGAGAATAGCGCACACGTGGTATTACTACTTTGTCTGAAACCAAATTGATTCGGGACCATAACCAGCAGTGAACAATGGTCTTAATTTATTGAAGATGATACGTTCAAGGATCTTTGAAATAATGGGCAGAAGTGATATAGGTCGACGATCTTTTAGACTTGGTTTTTTACATTTAGGCACAGCACAGGGATAACCTTCGCTATTTTCAATTTATCCGGAACAGATGTAAACAGAATAGAGGTATTGAAAAGATAGCATAGAGGTTTGCTTAGAGGTGCTTGGCGACCTTCAAAATTTTCACGGGAATCATATCACTACCAGCTCCTTTATTTGGTAGGTTTGAGAGAGATAGTTCAATTTCTGGCTAGGAAAAATTAATGTTCCACTTTGGATTAGGATGGTCGTCCGGAACTATATTTATATATTATATTATGCAATAACATTCATACAATGTAAGGTTGAAGTTAATCATAATACATATAGAAGAAAAATATAGTCACTTTAAGAGCAATGTATATACGGATAAATTTTGTGTATCTATTTAGTATGCTTGGTGGTGAGTTCTTCAGAACGGCGCTCAGCAAAAGCATATTTGTGCAGAACAGATTTTTAATGATCCATGTAATCCAAAGATCTACAAGGCCAAGCCAACTTCATAAACGAACCTCGGTCGGCTTTTTGGAAGTGAGTTTACCCATGCAAAGTCTGGAGTGTTGAAAGTCCAGGAATTTTGTCATGAAGCTGAGTCGATACGGAAATCTTGTGGCTGAAAAGTTCTTCGTGGACTGCAGGAGTATTTGACGACGACGACGTCAGTAATTTTGTTTAACTGAACTAAATTATTAAATTAATCATCTCCATATATTTATGAAGATCTGTCATTTTAAATATTTGTCCAATTTATGATCGGACAAAATATGTTTCGACTATTAATAGTGAGCCTTCTTTATCTAATATGCTATCTAATAGATTATATTTTAACACATATTTTGAAATTTTACCCAGGATAATTTCTGTCAGAATTTAATATTTTAATATTTTAATTGTCATAAAATATACTTTTTCGCCATCTCGTAATTTCGTAAATATACCAAAAACAAAAATCAATACCGTTAAGGTTAATTATGATATCTTGTCAAAAACTATTTCAATAATAAAATGTCATCTGTAGGTATTTCTCTTTGTGTTTTATTTTTAACTTGCTACTTCACATATATACCATCTTCTTCATTCATATTACTTTATTTTGTTCTATTGTTGAATCAAAATAAATCAATGCAGCAGTACAAACGTACCTATGTCAGTATGCCTCCCATACCAATTTCTTCAGAAGCTATAATAAAACGTTTGCTCAGCACACAGCAATACAGACTTAGTACACACAGTTAGGATACACTGCTAATATGAAAACTGTAACTTACAGCACTCAATACAATCCGGTTTTTAATATTCCCAGCCCACAAATTATTATCGTTTCACCATCATCCGGATCTCAGCGACAATCTTCTAACAGTCAACAAACAATTCCGCAGTTAAAATTCGCAATTGTTCACAAACTTTTCGGCACTCTTTTTATGATTTTAGGATGCATATTGTTGGTTCTGGACATTTTCGGTTATATACTACATGACACTTACTATCGAAGCGCTGGTGGTATTTGGGTAGGACTTTCGTATATTATTCCCGGTGCAGTTATTTTCCAAGCAGGTAAATCAAACTCTAGTAAATTGTTGAAGATCGGCTTCGCTATGACCATGATTGGATTTATCAACTTAATTGCTGGTGCAAGTGTTGCTAGTGTTGAATTCAATACTCGTATGATAGTTCAATCAAATCAGTTCTCAACAAAATTTCCAATATTAACAACAACGTCCCAAATAATCTTATCAGATACTTTAGTATCACGAGCTTTTACGTTTAACAAGTATAGAGCTCTGATTGACTTGATAATTTGCATAATGGGGTTTTTGTTGTTTCCATTACATGGTGGTTTCGTGTGTGGTGACATATGTGGGTGTTGTTGTCCAGAAATGCAGAAAAGAAGAATAAATGAAGAAAATCAGGCTCCTCTACAAATTGTTCAAGGTCCGGTTGTCCAGCCCGCACAGCAACAATTAATGCAAAGATTCTCAAACAATAATCAATTCTCAGATTATCATCAAAGGTCCTACAATACAGATGCCGGAATTCAAGGTAATCTGGCTGCAAACTATGATTCAACTGTTCCTTCCGCTCCACCACTTTATGAATAAAGACTGAATCCATCGGAATTATATTCAGATATATTAGTCTTTATTGGACTTATTTTAATTAAATAGTATTTATGGTATTTTAACATTATATATACTAAATAATTATGATTATTAACTAAATATATATATTATAAATTAAAATCCATATTTCCTATTCCTATATGTATATATTGATTACTGGCATACGTATTGACTACGTATAGACTACTAATAGAGTACTAAACATACTAATATAGACTACTATACGGTAAATACAATAGTTAATTGATAGCACAACAGAATTATAATTGGTGTGTGTAAATTAACCTCCCAAGAATGATCTAGAATACTATAATAAATTACGTTTGTTGTGCGAAATCAATTAAGTACATACCATATTAATACCCGAAATATATATTAAGACATTAATAATTGTTATTTTAAAAGTTACTATAGTTGTACGTATTTATGAACAGTTGGGTTTTATGAGTTAAACTAAACATTCAATAAGATATCATAGACTGATCTATAAGGGTTATTGCTCCTAGAGACATATTTTCAAAGCTATTTTTCACTTTCACTTATACTTACTCTTTCACTTTTATACTTCTATACTTTTATACTTTTATACGAGATATTTAAAAACCATTTTCGCTTGAATTTATCACTTAAAGTGAAGTAAACAATTAACTTTCCACAATAATTTTAAATTAGTTGTTATAAATGGATAAATAAATAAATTGTTTAATAATTTTTGAAATGAACGATGTCTGTATTCTGTTTTCTATCTATTGCACTAAAAATTATGTAATTTTATTTTAGTTAGATATATAATAATTGGTCACGGAAAATACCGCTAAATGAGAAAAAAAGTTATTCTATAAGTGAAACATTAAGTGAAAATAATCATGTTATAGCATAGGCGTCGGAACATTTTTTATATTGAGGGGCACAATTTTTAAATTATTTATAAGAATGTTAGAAAAGTCAAACAAAAATAATGCAATTATATTGAAACAAAACGATAATGTCTCTATTTTTACAATAATTTTAACATATAGATTGAACAATTATTAAATTATGTAACAAATTGAATAGTTTAATTAAAGTTTCCAAAAACGGGACGTCATCTTTCATTTCTAGACACAATGTCGGAGGCGATAACAAGATCAAGCTAGGGAATGGGTTCTTGCTTTAAATAAGTGCATAATCATGGAGTGATTCAATCGATTTTGTGAAATCGTAAATCTTAGGTATGTTTTTACTCGTCTCAGCACAGAAAACGTACGTTCTGCTGTTCACGGACGTTGTAACAGGAATCGTCAAGTAGAGTTTCATTACCTTGTGAATTTCACTATAGCACTTTGGAAATTGGATGATCGTTGAAAGCTTCACACTGCATAGAACGTGTTTGCAGTTTCGTTACTGATTTCGCAATTTTTGGTTTAATATCCGGAAGAAGCTGCAATTGTAAGGATAAGTTTGAAAAATCAACATCATTTGTTATTTTATAACTACATAACGTAATATATTAGACATTTGAAAAAAATCCGCTGACAATTTTTTGGGGGCACAGCGATACGTTTGCCTCACAATTATATTATTGAGGGGCTGGGTGTTGATATGGATGTCGATACAAATATATGAATATTCAAATATAAATGTGTCTACAATAAATGGTATAGCCATGGCGCCTCGGCGCTCCATGCCTCTCTCATCGAGAACATAGTCATCATACATCTCATCGACGTTTTGAGGATCTGCAGTGTTATTAATAGGTATGGAATTTTCCGAATAAAAATTGTGTAAACTGGCACAGGCTGCAATAATGAGTGAAGACTTTGTTGGCACAACTCGCAAACTTTTCAAACATCTCCATCGCCCTTTAATACACCAATACAACGCTCTACTGTTGAGCGAGATGAACGGAGGACCTTATTAAAGTGACGTTGGTGAGGAAGAAGATTTGGTCGGTCCCCCCATTGTACAATGCAGTAAGACTTCAATAGATATATTATATAGAAATCCACTAATTAGACAGAAGTACCCGTTTTTGTTAGGTCGCTAAAACATGCAGGAAATGAAATCATTTGTTTAAATACACGTAAATTTTCAAATAGTCATAAGTGTTGTTTTTACTGTAGAATACATTAAATTTAATAAAAAAATTGCTAAGTATACTTTGTAGCCGCCAAAGTAAAATATTTGCATATTTCAAAGTAGGTAATAGAACCAACCCATATGTGATAGTATGTATATCATTAAGAACAATGCGCACATTTCTGATTTAATTTAAATTTCTTTCTATATTTAATATTCACGATCATAATGGTAACTATACAGAAAACATAACCAATTTCATTTCATGTGTTCGCTTGATTATAAATTGTACGTAGGCCACTATGCTGGTCCAATGGGTTCAGTCTTATACCAAGAAATTTCAATTAAAAATATGACTGCTGAGATTTTATGTTTTCGATTAACATAACCGGGTTCGGTTTTTTCAAAAAACAATGTTTGTAACCGGGTTAATATAAACAACCTAGATTAATCGGAAACATGAAAAGGCCCAATAATGTCATTTTAGTTTTTTATTTAATTTTCGAAAATATACTTTTTTATTGGTTAATAGGATTATTTAAGATTATAATATAATTTTTTTTAAAGTTAACTACATCTCAGGGTATTGAATATTCCTATTGATTTTCCGCTTCGTATATTTTTGGTGATAATGCAGTGATTGATATCAAAATTTTCGACTTTTCATGATTTTATATGTTTATACATTTTAAAAATATTAGCTTTTAATTATACACATCAAAATAAAAAAGCGTGACAATTAACCATTGGCAGACGTAAAAGATATTCTATACCCATATATAATCTTTAAATCGGTTTGTGGGATTACATATAGTGACCCGGGAAAGATTCTTTAAGATCAAGGCTGTTCTGTAATTTGACGACAATTGTTGAATCGCGATCGAATTGATTCTCTTAAGAGATTTAGTTTTTCAGCAGTTCAACAAAAAACTTCAATTATAACAGCTAGTTCTATATATTCCAAAACAACTGTTGAAGTTTCATGGGCAAATGAAAATTAGGCAGTATACCGAATAATTAAAATTAAGATCCCCTGGCAACATTCTGTGCACAAACGTTCTATAACATTTTCAATGGTGTAATTTCTACATTTTAGAGTACATTGGAGTACGTGGGATAAAGAGTTCCCCGAATGAGCTGAATAATTACATTTTTAAGTAATATAACGATTTATTAATATATAAATAAATTTTCAAAGTTGAATTTTATATGTAGGTATACAATTTAAAAAATCAATATTAATTACAGTTAAAAAATAAATATTAATTACAGTTAAAAAATCAATGTTTAATGCAATTATAAAATCAATATTTATTATACAATTTTTAGTACAAATAATAAAATCAATATTTAATACAATTAAAAATTTAATATATAGCTGTATACATAATAGAAATATAATAAACTATATTTCTATTTCTATGGTATATATAAATACATTTTTTTTTAAAATTTATTACAGTTACTTTGACAATTACTCTAATAGTTTTTCATGGGTTTTATATCTTACCAATAAATAGAAATGGTTATGGAAGTCCCCCTTTATCAGCAATTTTTAATGCGATAATTTTTAATATTTGAATTAGTATATTAGTTTTAATTATTAGAAAAATAAACTACATGCATATTTTAAAAAGATATTAAAATGTTAGAAGGAATAAATTTATATACATTGTTATATAGAAATAATATATTTATATTTAACTATTTTTTTAATAAAACAAATTTACCATTTATATTTCTAAAATAAATCTTTTTAGTTAATAATCGTTACAATACTTTACATATTCAGAATAACGTTTTTTTTGAAAATATAGAAGATCCCTCTCAAAATTAATTTGGTGTTTTATGAGTGGTTTTCAAAGTACAGCGACCTGATAAATCTGAGTATACATTATACCTAAAATCATGATACAGTGACAATAAGTTCTAGGATGTAGTTTAATATTAAGCCTTAATCGTCAAAACCAATATATAGTATTACAGTATATTGGCATATTTATAAAATATATTAACATTAGACAATCTATTACTTAATTTTGACATTTAAAGCCAGGTACTGGATCCTATGGAGCCATGAATATTTGTATTGAATTTTATAAAATTTACTCATTGAACATATAATCAATATTGTACTGAATACTTAGTTTAAATTGCTGTACTAATTTGTACATATATTGTAGTCTTTTTTAAAAATTATTTTTTTGAAACCAGGCTACATTCCATGTAGCCTAACAAGGATATATCAGGCATACATTATACACCCAACCCTTTATTTAAATAGTTGAATTGGAGTAATATTGATAAATATCTGGAGTACAATTGTCAAGTAATTCAGACAGGGCTGGGTTTCATAGGTCACTGTTAAATTTCAAACTAATTTTTATAGCAACAGCCCATGAATTTTTTCATAAAATTGTCTTGGATGAAATTTTGGCTATTTCTTATCTATTTGTATATAAAAATGGGCCTGTCATGGAAAAGGTTTTATTCAAAACACCATATTAATATTGTGCAACAGCCTTAAAGGTCCCAGGATTTTTGTAACATAACTTTTTTATTGTTGTATAGAATTTTGAAATTATTATACTTTTAAGGTTATTTGTGTTTCCCGAACTAGCTGGAATAAACATCAAACTAGCTGGAACTTTTTTATTATTAAAAATAAACACCAAACCTCCTGGAATAATAATAATAGTATGCTAACAAACATTTCTGCAAACTTTCAACAAAAGTTATTGCTTTGATTCAGAGAAATCGATAGTTATATGGCGATTTTCATAGAAAATGTCACTTTTAAACCCAGAAGTAGCTGGAACTTTTTTATTATTTAAAATAAACACCGAACCACCTGGAAAAATAATAATGTATGCTAACAAATATTTCTGCAAACTTTCAACAAAAGTTATTTCTTTGATCCAGAAAAATCAATAGTTATATGGCATTTTTCATAGAAAAATGTCAGTCTTAAACACCAAACTATCTGTGAGGGGGTGGCTTAGAAATGCTCCTTCTCTACTTCTGTTTCATATATTTAAGAACTTGTTTTTAAAATAAATGTGACATACTGCTTACTGACTTGTTGGTAACGTAAGTGGTACTAAATTTTTAAAATGGATTAAGTTAAGATAATAAAAAAAACTAATCTGATATTTACAATTTAATAACTAAACAAAGCCTAGGTAAACATTTTTGTAGGTGTATAACTTACATACTGTTAAACACTCTTTATAGTTAATTAAGTAAACAAATTATAAGGTTGATGCATTGTACAAATATTTCGAGAACCATCTTTTGTCTATGTGCCTACAGTATATAGTCATTTCTCAACTTCCACCATGTTGTTCAGAGAATGTCTGCATGACCAACACCTCTCTTACATCCATATGGCTGTAATCCATATAAACTACAGGAGCCTAGCTATAGCCATTAATTATGGTAGAAAATTAAATTTCAGCCAGAGTAAAAAATTACAAATGGGCCCCATAGCTACTGACCTTATAAGGATAAACTTGTGAGCTAGGTTATGCGGTTTTCTGTGCCCTGTAGTTGTGTCCAAAAAATGTTTGTCAGAAAAAGATAATACTACTGATATTTAATGTCAGTATAGTAAACCAGAATTAAATTTATAAACTAAATTGAGATAGAAAGTATTGTTTATTTAAAAAATATTTACACAAATATAAAACAAAATAAACAATTATTAATTTGAATCGCATATTGTATGTTTCTTTGTCCAGATCACAGAGTTGGATGAGTGCCTGCGCTCATCTCGACAACAACAGCGATCCCCACAACTTTCTCAAAAATCTAAATACCTGATCTTGGTAGGGGGCAGAAATGTTTGTTAGCATACATTATTATTCTTCCAGGTGGTTTGGTGTTTATTTTTAATAATAAAAAAGTTCCAGCTAGTTCAGTGTTTAAAACTGACATTTTTCTTTGAAAATCGCCGTATAACTATCGATTTCTCTGGATCAAAGCAATAACTTTTATTGAAAGTTTGCAGAAATGTTTGTTAGCATACTATTATTATTATTCCAGGTGGTTTGGTGTTTATTTTTAATAATAAAAAAGTTCCAGCTATAGTTTGGTGTTTAAAACTGACATTTTTCTTTGAAAATCGCCATATAACTATCGATTTCTCTGGATCAAAGCAATGACTTTTGTTGAAAGTTTGCAGAAATTTTTGTTAGCATACATTATTATTCTTCCAGGTGGTTTGGTGTTTATTTTTAATAATAAAAAAGTTCCAGCTAGTTCAGTGTTTAAAACTGACATTTTTCTATGAAAATCGCCATATAACTATCGATTTCTCTGGATCAAAGCAATAACTTTTATTGAAAATTTGCAGAAATGTTTGTTAGCATACTATTATTATTATTCCAGGTGGTTCGATGTTTATTTTTAATAATAAAAAAGTTCCAGCTAGTTTGGTGTTTAAAACTTATTTATTATGATATATTATAACATAAATTAGTTAAATAGAATGCTGGAAATGTCCTCCTTCTAATTCCATGCAAATTCCACAGTGATGGATGAACAATGCTTAAACCCATCATATTGTTTCAAAATTAATCCTACCCATTTCATGTGTTATTCTGTGTCTCAAATCATCAAGTGGTCTTGGTCTTGTATTGTAAATGCATGATTTCAAGTGGCCCTAGATAAATAGTCTAGGGGGTTCATATCTGGCAGCCTTGGTGGCCATTCTGCGGTGCCTCTACGCCCTATCCATTGATTTTGAAATTCGGAATAGAGATATTTGGGTACAGAAGCTGCAAAGTGGACTGGTTCTCCATCATGCTGAAACCATAACTTTATGTGTTGATTTAGAGGAAGTTCATCGATAATGGGCTGCAAAAATGTTTTTAGCATTTCCATATATGTCTTTATTCACAGTGTCACATTATAATATATATCATAATAAAATATCATGGATAGTATAGAACAGTATATTAAAAAACAATTAGAACAATATTAGTATAAAATAGAACAGTATATTCGCAATTCATTTTTTTCCAATGGGGCATTACTTATGGGACACCCTGTATACTAAAAATATGTTGGAAAATATGGGTTACTAAATTTATGGTAATGTCATGGCAAGTGATACCCTGAGTTTCCATTATATTTATTAATCTTTTGTACTATATTGGAGAGCCAATTAAAATGTTAAAATGAATAGAAGTGTTTCAGGTAAAATAATGTTTTTTCTAAAATAATTTGAAAAATTGGGATAAAACAAAGTTATACAAACATTATAAAAAATATAGTTCTATTCTTATTTTAAAAGTATAATAGATTTATGAGTCGCCATGATATATTTTTTGTATAAATTGTTATGCTAGTTTATCTATGTTATGAAGGATACATTTTCTTATGATCAAATCAGTATTTTTTTTAAAAAAAAATAAGGGAAAATCATTAGAATATATTATAATCGATTGATTGATGTTATAAATTTGTTATTTTTGCCTGCCAGCATGTATGCAATATAAGAGATACTTGTCTCTAGCATTTGAAAAGGGTATAAACTATTAAAATATGATCTACTAATTGTTGAATTATTTAGAACTGTCAGAATAACTGACCAATGGCCAATTGGGGCACTGAGTCCCAGACAATGAGTGGAGGTTCAAATTCTGATTGGCTAAGGAAGTGCAGTGTTGTTGAGCAGGAACTTCGAAAGATTAAGTCAGAGAGCGACCATGTTGACGAACTCTTGAGGCAAATTCGAGGGGGACAGACTACCCCACTCCAAGTTAAAGATCGAATTCATTTTTTGTCCAACTCTACTCGTGAACTTTGTACGGATATTGTACAGTTAGAAAAGTTAGTGTTTGATTCAAGATTTACTGTGTATACCTTTTTTATAATTTTATTATTTATGTTCAAAAGTATTTAATTTAATGTGTCTATTTCAATAATTGCCATCTATCATGTCTAAAATAACTATCACGCCAATAATAACCTTCACCAATGTTTGTCACATTCGCCACTTTTCAAATAAGTGACGAACTACAAGAAATGGCTTTTTTGTGATAATCAATGTAACCCGGAAATTAGATCTACTTTTCTGAGGATTATTCTTTTGTAAAGAAATCCGCAACTCAAAACCTTCTATCGAAGTTTTGAACGTTTCAAAAGAAAACTCTCATCTGTTATTACACTTAAATTAGCATGTTTATGAAACATCATATTCCACATTTGTAACTGATGGAGATGGCATAAGACAACAATCTTATTCGATGTATTTAAATTAAACTATAATTTTGAGGTTTCAAAAATGGGTTTGTCTTTTAGTTTGTCAAAGGTCCAAATAAAATAGATTATTGAATATAATAATAATAGCCTTGTTCTAATCGGAAAAATATCTTTAATAATGCTGACAGACACTTGTACTTCATAATTGTTTTCATGCGTATAGTCCGTGTTCTTTATGTCCTTCAGTTTTACTGATTTAACTATATCTTTGAAAAAACACTATAATGATGAAATACTATCTTTATCTTCACACCACATTGTGTTAGGTTCGCCCAAAACAGTGACTCTTGGGATGCGAGTGAAAAGAAAGCCCGTGTTCGCCGACTTCATGAACAATCAATCGCAGAACTCGCTAGGATACAGCGCCTTTCTGCTGCTCTTCACACGGAGTATGAACGCAGTAAGCAATCTTCCCATGGAGCTGTTATTTCCAGGCCAACCATTACCGGCGTCGCCAAGGGAACTGGACCAACTACTTATGACCCGTTAAAACAGGATGACTTCGGTTCATCATCATTTGGTACGTGTACCACTGGACTTGTTTGGTATTGTCTATTTTAATACTAATTTAGAACTGCTGTGTTGCTAAGGTGGCATCGATTTCGGTGGGGACCAAAGCAATCAGTCGATTCAGCAACAAGTTCAGTCAGAAGAGGAAGAGAGCATTCAGCGAGAACGAGCAATGCGGTTGTTGGAGGCAGACATCAGTCAAGTTAACGAAGTGTTTACAACTCTAGCGACTATTGTTCATGAGCAGAAGGACATGGTGGATAGTATAGAGGCTAACACAGAAACAGCGCACGTTCAGGTTGTTGTTGGAAACGACAATCTGGCCAAAGCAGTGCGTAGTAGGAATGCTGTCAGGAAGAAGAGAATTTGTTTTGTTGTGATTGGTTTAGTGGTCCTCCTTATTATCATTCTTATTATTGTTTTCTCCACAAAGGCTTGATTATATTTTCATACTTCTGTTCAATATATTGAGCACCTGTAATAGAATACATGTATGTATGTATGTCATGTAAGATTTTGTCTTTATCTTTCAATAGTGTTTTTATTTGGATTTTAACCGTTGTTTTTTATCATTTGCTTCCATGATAATAGTTATTTTATATACTTATGAGCCATGTTATTTGGTTGGATGTAACTTTCACATATTTCAATTCACTTATATATTTGTCAGTCACTGATTACCAACGGCATTTAGTAACGACGAGCATAGTAATCTCATTGATATATTTATTTTAATCAACAAATTGTTTTTTCTGTTGTTTGTTTTGAGTTAAAAGATCTGTTACAATTCTATAAAAAAATATAGATTTATTTGTTTATGATTGTTTGATTTGTATCTTGTATACCTTTGTCTATATTATGGTTGTTTAATTTTCGTTTTGTACAAAATAAACCATGATAATCATTAATATTTTCAAACCAGAGTTATTCATATTGTTACATTCAAGAGCATGTAAAATTCTGAAAAAATTAAATACAATATTATTAAATCGTATTATACCATAATAAATATGATTAAAAAATTATGTAACTGTTCAAGGATTTTAGATTTAAAATTGTGACAACATATATTAGCAAAAAGCAACCTTATTAGTTATAATTTGTAATTAAATATTACAATATATATTTCATTATTCAACAATTATTATAATGTAAATAATTAATAATTTTTATGCAATTGTTTTGTAGATTTAGAAAAATTTATTATACATGAGGTATAATATTTCAATTTAGAATAATATGGGAATCGTGTACATTGAAAATAAATAACGTATCATAATGTTTTAATATTAATTAAAAGCAATGATCCTTTTTTGAATATACGATGGCATATTCTAACCATCTGAGTGCCCCCAAAAAAACAAAAGTACATTATGTACGTCTTCCCAAAAACCCTGAGCTTGTCAAACGGTGACAAAATTGATCCAGCGGACGATTAATTATGTATCTTGTTGCGAATTTATCACACTACGCTCTATAGTTAAACACTCGCAATCGGAGTTCCCTAACCCCAAAATATAACTTCAGCAGAATTATAATCGGTACACAAAGAAAGTACCTCATCAACAATTGGCGGCCGAGAGTCCAGCGATCCATAGTCGTTCTGGCCCTCCTTCCGTATGGACTAACTTCTCACTCTATGGAAAGCTATGTATTATATATATTCAATCAAACTAACTTATTTTAAACATTAATTATTTTTTCCTTCTTGTATATAATGAGTCAAATTGGTCTATATATTGAATGTACCATATACTTTTATTAAATAAATATAGCTTTATAATTCTCTTCTATATTTTACATATTACAGGCTGTCCAAAAATTTATCTGTAGGTATTTTAAAGATTAAAAGCATTAATGTAATTGATTTTAGACGTCCCAAAATTAATCGTCCTTTTCCCACTGAGAGATAATATTTTGAATAAAAAAAACAGGATTCCCGATTTCGATTGT
>JAUZNC010043624.1:0-16961 GCA_034780395.1 Vannuccia rotundouncinata | reverse complement strand
TCTGAAAATGTCACATACCGTCATGGGTGGGAGGGGTAGTTAGTGCAGCGTCACGTGACGCTGAAAAAAATATCGAGAGTGAACACTTTATGTATTTTTACTATAGTTTGTATGCTTCAAATCAAGTCTGCCTCTGCAGACAGCGCCGTGCTTGAAGTCATTGGGTTATCATTATAGAATTTATGTTCATAATTCTGTTTATAATATATGTTTCAAAGTGTTAGAGGATTGTGTGCTGTGGTCTAGTATTAACAGGTTATATTAGGTACTTTAATTATGGATTAAATTTAATTTTCTCATAAATAATTAAAATTTTCATATTGCAAGTTTTATCAAAATATTGATTTATATGTATTTATGGTAGGGGGGGGGTTGACTAGCATCACATATTTATTTAGGGGGGAATGCAAAAGTGTCACAAAGCGTTATGAGGGAGGAGGGGGTTTAAAAATGTAGAAAAATAGCGTTACATATTTTATGGACAGCCCCTATTTAATTCTGGGTCAAAACCTAATTCAACTATACTGATAATATACATTTATTTTACCTAACATAACTAGTTTCTATATTACTATTTTTATTACAGGTTCATTAATTACAAATTCAACAATTTATTCTGGAGGAGAATATATACATTGAGAATCTACAAGTCAGAGAGTGAAATAATAAATATATCCAACATTAAAAATTTCTCTGTAATAATATTCAACTGGAGAACTATCATCTATTTCTTAAATCCCAGTAGAATATGCACTCAGGATGTCTCTAAAATTACATAGAGAGATATCTCCAACACATTTGGTTTCTTGACTGATGTTACTCTTCTATTATCCTTCTTAGAGCAAGTATTTGTTGAGTTGTGCTCCTACTTTGCCTGAATCCATTTTGTTTTAATTTAATAAAGGGTCTAGAGTAGGGCAGATGCGATCCAGCAGAATGCGATTGAATAGTTTGGCTATGAGTGACATTAATGCAACGTAGTTACCTGCAAGTTGACTGTCTCCTTTCTTATAGATTAGGACGATCCTAGCTTTCAACCATTCAGGTGGGACTGTTTCAGTTTGATGAATGTCATTGAAAATTTGTAGAAGGATTTTTTGGACTTGTTCGGGCTTCAGAATTTTGGATGGCACTTCATCTACTCCTACTGATTTGCTGCTTTTCAAATGGTTGGGTGCTTTGTTAATTTCATTTTCAGACTAAGGGCCATCATATATTTCTAGTGATTCAAATATTTTGTTCCTTAGCTAAAAGAAGCGATTTGAAGTGGTCTCTGAGAAGTGATATGCATTCTTGTGGAGAGTTAGCTACAATCGCGCATGGTGTTTTCACTTTCCTGTCTGTGAGTTTGTTGACTGCATCAAATGGTGCTTTTGTTTTTCTTCCCTCGCTGTATGTTTCAACCTCGTTGGTGATTTGATCAAGATACTGCTCTTGCTTGAGAGTGTATATTTCTTTCAAGGTCTTGGTAGAGTTATCGACTTGTTTCTTTGCAGTTTCTCTTGCGGTTGGGGTTGGTCCAGTTGTGGTGGCTGATCTCCATGCTTGTTTGGCTTTTCCTAGCTCAAGGCGAGCGTTTGTTATGTCATTGTCTTCCCAGGGACTGCTCATTCGATTTTTATTGGTAGCTGGAACGTGAGCTTTGCAGGCTGTCTTTGTCGCCTTGGCAATTCGGTGTATGTGTGGACATTTGTGCCCATAGTGTTGCATACTTGTGTGGCTATTGCAGGGTTTTTAAAGCTGAGTACTGAAATCTTGTTGACTTCTCACTTTTCTTCGGTTGTGCATAGCGAAGGAGAGTTGTGATACATAGCAATCTGTGATCTGAAGAGGGGGCTGTTGGTGTGTATAGTTGACAGTCTATGATCGAGCTGGCGAAGCATCTTCGTGCCAAACAATGGTCTATACGAGTGGCGAAGCCATTAATTTGGTCCTGTATGGGTGAAGAGTTGACTTAGAGGTTTCATTTTTCACATAACGTTGAAAAGAGGGACATGTCCCCCACGAAATCACCCAGGCGCTCTCTGTTATCAGTAGTCTCTTGATGTCCGGCAATGTAATGAACCAAGTATGTAGATTGGGTCTCTGTTTGGTAGGAAGTTGTCTTTCGTTGAGGAGTCTGTGGTGTTTGTAGGGGCATAAGCACTGGTGAGGTGGGTTTTGGGATATCGTTTTTGCTGCGGCAGAAATAAATTCGGAGGACACGAGGTGAAATTTTGTCAATTGAGTTCAATGCTAGCTTTGCTCTTATTGATAGAACGAAGCCAACCCCTCCTCCTCCTGCTTCGTCCGCAGAGGTTGGGATTAGTTCCCATCCTCCTTCTAGGACATGTCGACGAATGATTGATTTAGGATGTCGAATTCGATGTTATTGAATTGCGCAAGCATCAAAATTCTTGATATTTAGCAATGCAATAAGCTGCCTCCATCGTTCTCTTAAAGTACGACAGTTGTACGTTGCTATGTTAGTATTATTTCTCTGAATATCCGAAATGAACTTGATTACTCTAATTTGCTCTTCTTTCTTTCTATTTATTTCCTACAATCAGCACATAGACAAGATCATCCAGCGCGACTTCTTCCCAGACCTCGACCAATTGCGAACTGGCTCTGACTATCTGGACGCCGTCGAGAAGAAGGACGCAGTCCGCATGCGCCAACTTCAGATCCAGATGAACCGGGTTCAGAGCAGTCGTCCCGGTACTGGAGCCACCACCTTCTCGGCTGCCACCACCCCTTCCACTTTCGAGACGCCGGTCCTGAGACGAGGAGGGGATGAAGTAGGAGGGCCGGAAGAAAAGGAGAAGAAGACCGACCAGCCTATCTGCAACCCGGAGAAGAAAGGTGACCATTGGAAAGGGTTGAGTTGAGTGCGGAAATTGAGTTTAATTGAGATGGTTTCCTTTCGGTGGTGTTTCAGAGTGCTTCGACGTCGGGCTGGACGCCTATCTGGCCAGAAACACCAGTGAAGACAACGCCTCCTTCGCCCAGCTTCTCGAGGAAGCCGAGAACAAACGACGCACGAAAATGGCCTGGTGCTACGACAAGGCGGCTGAATTCTCCAAGTTGCCCTCCATTGAATACTCTGATGTGGTGGTAGATGCACCTCTGCTGGCCATCAAGCAAATTGGGGAACAACCTTTGTCATTGCAGCCACCCGTTGGGTAAGATTTTTTTTGCTGTTGATAGATTAGATAAACGAAACTCAAGGGAGTCATTAAGACTATTTCGTTTTCTGCAGATCGCAAGAGGAAGTTGAACAGAGTACAACAGCGGTCAAGTCAGTCACTGGTGAAGACAAAAGACTGGCGGGACAAGTGGACACCTGGCCGGGGTATCGTGTCCACAATCATGTGATGTTCCCCCCAGAAGGCGCTCCGCTAACACCCACCGAGCTAGCTGACATGGATGCGGCCAAAAGGGAGGTTGTTCACGCCAACACTCGGTTCAGGAGGCCAGTAGGCACGGTGCAGGAGGCCTTGATGAAGCAGAGGATAGCGGCCCGTGGAGGAGGGGCTGCAGCACTCGTGGTGAGTGTGTGAGTAGTAGGAGAGGACGAGGTCCGTGACATTTATTTCTCGATTCTGATTAGTAGAAATTTTTTTGCTTGATTAAAATTTAACATAGCAAAGGGGGGTCTCGCGGCCAATCAGAATCGATCAAAAATTCTACCAATCAGAATCTATAAAAAGTTGTCACATACCTCGTCCTCTCCTATTACTTGTGTGCATGTTGCTTGTACTAAAATGTCTTCATTAAATATTGATTCATCGATTTGTTCTCTTCTTCAACCTTGTTAGGGCCGGGTAGGTCCCGACGGCAAGGAACTCCATCCAAGTCGCACCCCTGGGCAGAGCGGGTTCCAGTTTGTGGACACAACCCCTTCCCCAATGCCCGGAGCCGCTAACGAGACCCCCCTGATGACGTGGGGGGAGGTAGAATCCACCCCCTTTCGACTCTCTGGCGGGGACACTCCACAGATCCATGGCGGGGCCGGCTTGCTGGATGTTCCCTCCTTCAAGATGGCTGCTTTCCCTGAACGGGACCGACTGGGTATGGCGTTGGCGGAGAAGGCGAGCAAGGAGCATAGGGCCAAGAAAGAGAGGGCTGTGACCAACATGAGGGCCAACCTCAGGAGGTTAGAGTTAAATTGTTTTACTCACTACACACACAAGGGGCGATTTGAGGGAAAATCATTCAATTAATACATTGTATTTTTGTAATCATGTAATGTTAGATTTTCTTTAGATGTTAATCGGATTAAGATTAGGAATTAAAATCACCCCTTATGTCTTCTTTTTGTGATTGGTAGGTGTCATTCACAACAATTAAAATATGTATGATTTTAAAATTAATAAGTATGCAGACATTAGTTCGATTACTTGAAATAATTCAAAAAAGCGTTTAGGGTTTTAAAACAAATCTTATCATATTATGTAATTTTACATCTTTTTCCCTTAAAATAATTAAATATACCAATATTTTTATGAAGTTTCACAAAGTTCCTTTTTATATCTTGGACACGACCGACTAAATCCCTGCTCCATCTGTTTCCAGTCCTTCGGCACGTTTGGCTACACTCTCTCCAGCAGCGCAGCGTCTCTTCTCCTCAAAGCTTCAGCGATCAGGGAGGATTGACAGCTCTCTAAGGGCCACTTATTCACCATCACCTGCTCGCAATCACCGTCCACCCTCGTCTTCCAATAGCAGAAGGTCTTCGAGTAGAAGTTCTAACACTCCAGTTACCAATAGAAAGCTGATTGTTACACCGGGCAATACTCCAATACATACTAACTCCATCACCGATGATCTTCTCAATTTAACGGCCTCAGTCAAAAGGAAGTCTTGAAGAATTAGGATGGATGTTTGTTAAATACAAATTAATTATGTTTATATTTGTGAAAACTAGTTCACTGCTTTGTACATATGTTAATTATTTGTTAATATAATATGTTTATCCTATAAAATGTTATTTTTAAAAAGATTGTATTTATCTGATAAACATTGTGTATATCGTAAAATTTGGTTAATCGTAAGAGCCTGTTATGTAATCACCACCCTTATTTTCTCAGACTTTTTTGAACCCTATCACACAAATTTAGATATCCCCTTCCAAAATTTCGTTACATTTCACAACCCCTCCCCCCTGTTCGAAATAAACTACTATTAAGTATATGTTTTATAACCGCATATTTTCACATCTTGATAAAAATTTACCCCATACATATACTAATCTACCTATTTTTGTTTAAATATATATATACATATATAATATGTATGGTTTGTCCATTTAATAATACTTTTTACAATTAAAATATTGCGCTTATATGTATGAAATTGATTATAAATATTAAAACTGTTTTCATACATGCATAATATCTAACACAAAAAAAATCAAGAGAAATGAGACTTCCCATTTTGAATAATTCACACACCACATTTTTTGCACCCCTCTATCTTGTTGTCCCATCAGAGTAGACACATATTTTTATAAGAAGGCTAGATGTACTAAGTGCATTTTTCTTATTTAATAATTAATTAATGTTTTGATGGATATAATGTTAATTAATATTTATTCAGTGCGGATATTCTTGGATGTTCAGTAAATATATATTGATTTACTAATAATTTTTTTTTACCTAATTGCTGTATTTTTGTTTGGATCATAGACATTATATATATATACTTTAAACTAGATCTGTAATCTAAAATTAATGCATTTATAATTCCTAGTCATCGTGTTAGGCCAAAAAACTTCAATTTGATTAATATTGATTTGAACTTTGATATTACTTCAACTTAATTGATCAATTTAAAAAAATTTTACTGCATAAAAATACATAGCATAAAATAATTATATGGAAATATCATTTTATATTTATTAAAGTATAAAAAAATATCTGGATAGCAATCGATATAATAGTGCGTAACATTTATGTTTTCGTTGTATTGAGATCAAATGTAATTGGTATAGTTCATTAGTTTTAAATCGGTATAAATTCTTCTTATTTAAAAAATTTGGTAAAGAATATATATTATTAATTCTCTTTTTATATATATAAATTTATATTAAACACAAATATTATTATTATACAGTAAAAGAAAATATTTATCTCAAAAAACAAATTGGTTTAAATGCACAGTAACAAATATAAGGAACCAATTCAACGATTTGGTTCTTGCTAAGGTTTGAATTGTTTTTTACTGATGTTTTTTTAAATTATCAACTCCGAGATTCTAAATCGCTCACCTTCAAACAAAATCATCTTTCATATGAAATTTTCTTCCCCAGCAAAAGCACTTCTTTTCATAGAGGAATAGGTATTCTTTACTCTTCATCTTTCCAAATGACACATACACCCATTAATTACAACATACTTGTCAGCAAGACCAAACTTAATTATAAATCCATCATCTTCATTACAGTATATTTTCTATGCCCCAACACTGATTAAAAGTAATGCAAATCCAGAACTTAGAAACACCTTTAATATAACTCTTGATTGCTTTCTTAACTCCTTAGCAAGGCATCATCTCATCTTTCTTCTAGGAGATTTCAATGCCAAAATAGGATGTGCACATCACAATTTACCAAACACTATTGGTAAATATAGCAAAGGTCCTCTTAATCCAAATGATCAAGTTTTAATAGAACCAGCTACTAAAGATAATTTTTCTGCTACCAATATTTTTTTATCACAGACTTGCTCATTGATCCACTTGGACCTCTAGCCAAAAAATAAACTTTCATACAATAACCAACCCAGAATAATTGTATCAGAAACCAAATAGACTGTATTTTTCATTAAAAAATAATTATTTTCTTGATGTTTAAATTATATATTAGTTTTCAATATCAGGATCAAAAATATCCAAGTATGGAAAATAACTTTTTGAATGACTAAATGTAATTTTTTGCTATGCAAAAATCTATTTATTGGATTTTTCATAATTTTTTAATTACCATTTTTAAATTTGAGCATCACAATTTTATTGACTTAATTGTCCATTAATTTCTTATAAGATTTAATCAATTTTTACCATACATACAATAATAATCATTAATTATTATATATTGTTATATTTTGTTATATTAACAGTATTTTTTATGCAATGAAAAGTTGTCTATGCAATGAAAAGTTAAATTTTAATTAATAAGAATTGCCTTATTTTTGGTACATGGATAGCAAAAAAAATTTTCTAATTGTCACCAATTCTAGATCTTTTGATGGGTTAATTACACCCACAGATCACAAACTAACTTGTCAAGACTACTCTATTTCTCAACTGAATTAAATGCTTCTAAACATCCAAAACAGCATCATCCAAATCATACTAAATCTTTCCAGACTATTATCTCAATCCATTAGATTTAATTACCAACATTGTCTTCAATCACACATTTCACTTTTTACTCCTGAAACCACACCTTAAACTCACTGGAACTGTTCCTAAACAATCATGCTCATCACAGTTCATACACTTCTCAAATGCTATAATTCAAAAGATGTCATCTAAACAAAAAATGAGTAAATGCTTCTAAACATCCAAAACAGGGGGTAGTTTCTTGAAACTCTCATAGGGCACGTTTCTTACCAGAGGGCACGTTTCTCAAAACTCGCACTAACTTATGCATGAACTAAAAATAGCAACATGCTGGTAAATGGCTACTTTTAGCATAAGAGTGTTTCTTGAAGCTATCGCAGGTTGCAGATATGTCATCTAGTGTTCTAAATATAGTTTAAAGTTGGTAACTATTTATGAGGGGGTCGAAGCAGTCATAAGTGCTTTTTATATTTTAATTTTGTGTTAATCCTCCCATCTATTTAACAATTTTTAAAACATAATGGGTTTATACTGTTTTCTTTTCTTTTTTAAAAAAACTATAAAATAATAAATATAGTTTTAAAAAGCTATTAAATTTAATTATAAAATATAGCCTAAGTAATTTCTAAAATAGCTTGAGATAAACTTTTTTGTTGTTGTAAGTTTCATTCAGTTGTTTTGTGATTCTATTTATTAAGGTTTTCATTTTCATTGATAATCTCAATGAGAATCCTTTACATTAATATATTTTATATTAATATATATTTATATATATATACATCCAAAAATTGTTTAAATCTATTTTAAAATAGCCTTGCAACAAAATCATCTTATTAATAAAAAACAATCAAAGCATATACTATATAGGTATAATAATATATATTCTATTTTAATATTTTTAAAGCACATTTATATGAGCCGAAATATAAACAATCAAAGTAACAAAGTCACTCATTATATATGAATATTTGTGGGTGTGGAAGCTTCCATAATTTAGACTATACTGTAGACAAGGTAAATATTTCGGAGTAAATCAATGAGTTATTTGTTTACCAATAGGAAAAGCTACAGTTTATGAGTGCTTTATCAGAGTATCGAGAAACACTCTTTTATCATGATGATACAACAGTGGTAAGTTTGCAACTTGCATGCTGCAATTTGCGTGAGCTTTGAGAAACGACCCCCCAGATCACAAACTGATCACCACTCTTATCTTTAAATCAGAGTAAATATTTCCAAAAAAAATCAAAATGCTTCCTTAATTGGACAGAATATCTCTTAAGACTTATAAAGACACTCCAGCCAAACAAGCACTCACCTGGATTTTTCTTGTTGCTTGTGACCTAGACATTTTCAACCCAAATTCACGGGAGCTAGCATATAATAAAAAGACTACAAATTAATAGTGAGAAGAGCTACATTATCTCAAGAGAACAGGGAGATTTAGGAAGTGATAATTGACTCTATTAGATAACTTTTTGATATATCTAAGATAAACTTTTAGAGCCTTATTAATTTCTAACCTGATAAGTTTACATCAAGTTTAAGTTTTGTAATGAGACCAAAGTGAAATTAAATCTAATCTAAAATATTGAAATATAAATTTTTCTAAATTATAAACTGTGAGAAGTAGTTGACAAAAATTGGACCAGTCAATACTATAATGCTACCCTGCATGAGTTTTTAATATTCTATATGGACTCTATGATAATTAATGCTAACTTTTTATGTGTGCAGTGCCTAATTTCATTTATAAACAAATACAAAGTGCCTAAAATGTTTGGCATGCAAATTCCATGGAAAAAAGACATGGCATTGTCATGTATGAGATTTTGGCTAATTCCTATTTATTTAGGAGATTTAGGAAATCAATGATTTTGTTTTGAATGAAATCTTATTTATAAAAGCTATAGGAAAAATTATGCTGCTTTCCATGTCTTTGGTATGTTGGATATTTGAGCCCTTTCTTATTCTTTAATCAAAGTGGCAATTATCCCAAATAGTCTGGATCAATTAAACTAAAAGGACTATAAATACAATTTCTAATTATATGCTATATATATCTTCCTAGGACTGCATGAAATGCAAACTGGATATAATAAGAACAATAAAATTTAATAAAATATAATATAATATGTAGTTTCAAAGTGTGAAAATAATAAATTAATCATAAAATTTCTTCCTACAATATATTCCTTTCATACAATTTACAGTCTTGAATTTTACATAACTTTTATTATTTGTTACTGTATGGCAGATGGGAAGGGTCACCTGTTCTCGAGATATCCGAGATATTCTCGAGATATCCACCATATAAACATGGATATCCCAAGATATCCACCTTATAAACATGGATATCCCAAGATATCCACCATATAAACATGGATATCTCGAGATATCCTACATATCCCATATATCCAAGTGGATATCTTGAGATATCCAACATATCCACCTGGATATCTCGAGATAATGGGGCAACATATCCCAATTAGTAAAAGATGCTCCTTCTCTCTGCACATCTTCTAGTACCTGTGGTTTTATGATCCATGATCTGATTTTTTCAATTTAAGATCTAAGAAAATATTTTTTCTTAAAAAATGCCTAATTTTTGAACTGTAGATTTTGAATAGTGAATATTCAAACCTTTTCAAATGAAACAAAAGTGTAAAAATTATTTAAATTTTAATTCTATGCATAGATAAATCTATAAGTGTTTCTAGATTGTTTAGTAGAATAGATAGGTATATGGTTACTTTACTATCAATACTATTATATCCTCTGAGAGAAACAAACAAGAACAACCAACTATCTTAATTCTTTACCCCATTTTGCTATTATTGAATTCATGATTTGTACAAGATTTTTATGTGTGACCATACAATATGCACTTATTTTTATTATTTAAATAATTAATGTCATTGAGTACCTCATATATTAATTATTATTTATGTACTAAAACTTTGGAACATTTGGTATGTTACTGACATTTAAAAAGTATCATAAAGATTTTGATAAATATTTTAAAGTAGATTTAATAATTTATTCTGGACAGCCAATGAAATGAATGTAGTGATTTTAACGCTATCGATTTTAGTTGGTTGCCATTGTGAGTGGACATGGAAAAGGAAGAATTATCGATTTCTTGTTGACACACTTTCATTATTTTATGTGTTCCATAGGCAAAGACAAAATTAAAGTGCTCCATAATTCATGACCTACTTTTGACAATTGCAAATGTACATCATTAAATAGGTAATTTACATTTTAAAACTAAAATTTTTGTGTAACTTAAAACACTTTTTCTGAAGTATAGGAACAGTGCCATCAATGGATGAAAGAGATGTGGATATCTCCTTGACCTACATTTTAATTTAAAAAATTGAATTTATATCAGATCCTTGTATTTTATTACAAAATAAATTACAGGGTGATGTTAATTTTACTGTTATATTTTGTACTTTTTAGTTGTTATTGAATACAAATAAAGAAGTGGATATGTTGGATATCTCAAGATATCCACTTGAATCCAAGTGAATATGGTGGATATCTCAAGATATCCATGTGGATAGGTTGGATATCTCAAGATATCCACTTGGATATGTGGGATATCTCTACTTAATTAGGAGGATATGTGGGATATCTCGAGATATCCAGGTGGATATGTTGGATATCTCGTGATATCCAGGTGGTTATGTTGGATATCTCGAGATATCCACTTGGATATGTTGGATATCTCGAGTTATCCAGGTGGATATGTTGGATATCTCGATATATCCAGGTGGATATGTTGGATATCTTGTGATATCCAGGTGGTTATGTTGGATATCTCGAGATATCCAGGTGGATATGTTGGATATCTCGAGTTATCCAGGTGGATATGTGGGATATCTCTACTTATTTAGGTGGATATGTTGGATATCTCGAGATATCCAGGTGAATATGTTGGATATCTCGAGATATCCAGGTGAATATGTTGGATATCTCGAATTATCCAGGTGGATATGTTGGATATCTCGAGTTATCCAGGTGGATAAGTGGGATATCTAGAGATATCCATGTTTATATGGTGGATATCTCGAGATATCCCACATATCCACAGGTGACCCTTCCCGTCCACCATATTACTGGTTGTATATTTGAATATTATTTACAATCACTAAATTTTATTAAAATCACATTTCTACCATTCACTTTTAAAACAATTTCAGACAGCTGTCTCAATTTTTAAAACCAATATTTTGGGAAATGATCCTTAAATTATAACTATGATTATATATTGTATTAGGTTTTTGCAATCAACATGTATTACATTGTTGTAGTTAATGTATTATTATTAATTGACATCACATTTAATACTTTAATTCTGATTCCAAAAACTATTTACCTCACATTTTAAACTTTTCTATTATAAATTATAATTATATATCAGTTTATAAATTCTAATTGACTATTATAGGTTTTCTGGTTCATTCCTACCTAATACCCACAGAATATGATTTTTTCAATGTATAATTTTATTTTAATTTTAATTCTAATGTTTTACTAGAATTTAGCATTTTATGAAATACTAATCTACTATTTACCATTAAGAAATTGTATTAATCTAGTGAAGAAATGGTATAGTTGCATTTCATAAACTATGAATCACTATTCTGTCAATTAGTCAATCTGTCAACTTTAAAAATTCCTTACTAAATCCAGAGTAGCTGCACATACTTGAATTTTGCTAATGATACATATTGAAATTTACTTGTATTTTTTTGATACTCTAATTCTACTTTTTTTTCTACAATTTTTGTTTTAAATATCGCTCGCTTTATGCTCTTTCTTCAGAAAAAATGGTGGATTGGGTAACTCGGGACGAACTTTGTCGACTTTGGGGAACAGCATGTCTTCCCGATATTCGGACCAATCTCACCAGATCCAATTATTATGTATCACAGAACCAAAATTATAAAGTCTTTAGTGCTCAAGAGGGAAACTTTACGCCTATCGCTCGTCCAGTTTTAACACAGATGCTTGGACTCCCAATATTCAGGGAGAGAGAGACTTCTCTTGTCGAGAGACTTGAAGAACAGAATGAGATTCACCAGTCTTGGAAAGAGGTTCAACAATTGAAGAAGACTCTGGTAAGAGCCAACGCCATTCGAGAATTAGACCTTAAACAGGTGATTTTGATGCCAATGCACTGGTTGAATTTTTATTAATTAAGTTTTGTAAATTATAAACATTTGTATAATTATTGTAAACCGTTAAGCTTACCAAAAACTGAGATTTACGTGAAATATTGAAATATTTATCTCATTGATCTCACTACGGCAGTTATTTGAAAGCTATACAATCCAGTACAAGATGGCTGAGCAACTCCACAATTTGGCATTAAAATCTTTGACTGAACTGCAGCGAACTGAGACTGATATTCTTGTTGAAATGGAGAGCCAGGAAAAGGAAAAGCCCTTCAACGACTTGGGTCGTCAAGGTGTGGTCAAGGAGATGACCGATCTAATGACTAAAAATCATTTTAATCAGAAATCGTCCATGCTCCGCGAGTTTGAAGCCGAAATTGATGCTCTGAAGCGAGCGTTGGCGACCAAAGTAGAGGTGACATGTTCCCTTATTATATTATTGTCTTACGTATCCAAATAAACTGACGATTATTGATTGACAGACGTAATCATAAAATTATATATTATGTTTCATCTGATCGATTGATCTATGTTACGTTTGTCATGTTTTATAATGAGTTATTTTATGTCTGTAGAAGTTGCGAGAATGATGACCGCGTTTTATGTTTAGAAATGTATCCAGGGTTCATACGCAGTCTTGAAAATTCTCCAATTTGAAATTTAAAAAGTCTTCAAAAAGGTTTTGATAAAGTGTTGAATTTTTCCTGTTGTCGATGAAGGTCAAAGCATAGAAGGTAGAAGTATATTTGAATTTTGAAAAATTTTATGTCGGCAAAGTCGTTTTAGATCACAAGGAATTGGCTTTTAGATATCAGAGGTCTCTTAGAGTTTCCTATTGGAAAGTAAGTGAAGAGGAGCTCCCATTAGAGGAGAGCTTTAGAAAGAGAATGAAAGGGCCTCCCTCCAAACGAAATAAAAAGATTACATTCGAGATAATTGATATATTATATGATTGCGTGTTGTTTTATTTTATTTTGGTAGTTTATTTTTCTGTAATTTCTGTTTCATTTTAAAATTAATTTCGATTTATATATTTCATAAAATATGTCGGAGTGTGTCAGAGAGCCACATAATAAAAAATGTATAATAAAAGTAAAATAAAAACGCTCTCTCAGATAAAAATTAACCTGTATTTAGAACTATAATACAAACCAAATTATATAGAATTTGTAGTAATTTTCTTTATATTTGCGAGAATATGTATTACATCTGTTTTTTATAATAATTACAATATGACCAAACTTATGTCTGTCTCCTTTACATTTCATGCTTTTAATAACAAAATTTTAGCGATGTATTTATTCTAATGCAGGCTAAAATCGTGACTACAATCACTTGTAGAAATATTTAGCTTCATTTAGTACATTTAGCTTCATTTAAAATTAATAATTCTATTATTTCAGAAATATGAAGATGATTTCAAGGCTAAAAAAATGGATACACTTCAGAAAATATTCAAGCTGAAGAATAGTTCTGTTCAGATGCAGACTCAATCGATTGAGGAAGATTTCTATAATTTTATTTATCGATAGTTGATAAAAAAATTCCTCAATCGATTATGTCTAAAAGGTTGATGGATATAAGATATAATACAATAATAACTTCATCCATGATCCATTGTTAATTTTTAAGTAATCGTTTTGTTTCCTTTTACATTGAATATGTTAAAATTTCTTATATTAGTAATAGTATATACTACTAGAAAAATATAAGTAGTATATATATATATATATTTTTCATTGTAAGAAAATTGTAATAAATTTTTTTCATCGTTATATTCCCTTTGTTAGAAATTGTATTTTCCAATAAGTATTGATATTAAGTAAAATTGGATGGTAAGAATGAAAAATAGGTATAGTAAGAGTAAGTAAGAATTGTATTTTCCATTAAGGTCTATTCAATATTAAAAGGAGGTAATATAACCCCATAATGTGTAAATTGTAGACATTTCCTAATAATCTCCTTTAAAATGACCTAATTATTTTTCTAATGATCTTAATTATTTAGTTACGCTTGCATTATTTCTATATCAACCCCTTCTACTTTCATGTCTAATTAGTATTTAAGATCAAAAACGTGGGACGAGCAGAATAAGTAATGCCTTTGAGTAGTGTATTTTATTTAACAATAATTTCTATCTGTTGGGGTATATATTTATCTGTAAATGCATTTATGTATATATTGTACGCTTTGTATGTGTATTTTTATGTTTATTATATATGTTTATGTTTGTGTATATTCAATATATGTTTTAGCATATAAATATGCAAATGTATATTTTTCTTCTCTTACAGTTCAATGAGATTAGTGTCAAACCTTAGCAAAGATATTTCGAAAATTTAACATGTAAAAGTTATTTATAGCCCACTGGGCCATAATATATGAATGAACCGTATACATTATTTTAATCGATTAGGCATTTTTGATCAAAAACTAAATAGTTTAACTTTTTTCTTTCATTTTATTAAAATTCAGTCATTTCTAATGAATATTAAAAAATTATCAAAATCGGTTGTTTAGGTCGGAAGAAAAAGAAGAATTACGAAACATGGCTATTTTTGACAGTTTATAACTAAAGATCTATAAAAAATATCAACGTGAAATTTGGAATACTGCAACTTGACGGGGCTTTCCAACGCATATAAAATTATGTCGATACCTTTTTCAGTTTTTATATGACGACTATGTTAAAAATGCCTAGTTTGTGTTTATCGTACAGTGCGTACGTAGGTTGCCCTATAGTTCTTAATAAACATATTGAGCTAACAACCAACTGTACCATATAGGTTTAAATATTGAGAAATACAGTTGATGAATTTGATTTCATTGTAATGTTCCTTATAAACGTGAATTTTATAAACTTGTTATTATAAAAACGTAAATTATTTATATTATAGTTTAGCAAATGTATAAAACAAATAATAAATCGCAATTTTATTACATATATGTAAATATATAATTATCGCGACGCCATATTATAACGTCACAACAATTCGTGTTTTCAGTTTAATTTATTCTTTTCAACGTTAACTAATTTGCATTATTGTTTCTTTGTTATTATTAACAGGCATATAAATTTATCATAGTATATAATAATTATTTTATATTTATATAGCGCTGCAAATTGCTGACAATGTCAGCAGCGCTGTAAAATGAAAATTTAGGTACATTTGCATAATTTACATTGAATAATAATGATATTAGATAAATAAATGTGTTTAAGTTTAGATTTAAAAGTGTGAAATTCTCTGATGTCTCGAAGCTCATAAGGAAGAATGTTCCACAATTGTGGGGCTGCGACTAAGAAAGCTCGGTTACCATAGCGCTTTGTTCTATGTCGTTTTTGAACTAATGTTATTGTACTTGATTGTCTAGTACTACGGTTAGGGACTTTAATTTCAATTAGACTCTGAATAGATTTTAAACTATTCGTTTTGTTATCGAAAGCCAATGCAGTTGCTTAAGGAGTGGAGCAGATGGAGTATAAGCCAGGGTTTTCTAGCAGCAAGTCGTGCAGCAGAGTTTTGTACACGCTGTAACTTTTGTATCAACTTTTGAGGAAGATTTATTAGAATACTGTTACAAAAATCGAGACGCGACAAAACAAGGGGTACAATAAGATACTTTGTGCACTCATTTGGAAGGAAACGTGAGATACTTCTGATTTGACGTATCCAAAAGTAGCAAGATTTGCAAATGTCAGTAATATGTTCTTTGAAGGAAAGCGAAGAGTCGAATACTACACCAAGATTACGGGCAGAGGTTACAGGAACAAGGTCAATTCCATTGAAACGTACTGTAATAGGAGCATTTGAAAGTGGATGGGAGGAGTGAATAATGAGATTAGTTTTGGATGGGTTTAATTTCAATTTATTAGAAGACATCCATGCATAAATTGCCTGTAGACATTCCTCGATTAGTGTTATTTGTGTTCTGTTGTGTTCAATTCCAAACCAGCTTTGTGTATCATCATCAAAAACATGATATTCAAGACCAAAGGATGAGATAATTTTGGCAAGTGGCGTAGTGTATGCTATGAATAACAGCGGACCCAAGACACTGCCTTGTGGGATTCCATAAACAAGATCGTGTGATGAAGAATTAGTTCCATTTATATACACTGAAAAGTTACGGCTGGAAATGTAGTTATCAGTGCATTTCCTTGAACTCCGAACCAGTTACTTAGTGTCGACAAAAGAATTGGGTGATCAATTGTGTCGAAAGCGCAAGATAAATCTAAGAGTACTAATGGTACATGTTTGTTATAGTCAATATTTGTCAGAATATTGCCAGTTAGATGAAGCAAAGCTGATTCAGCAGAATGTCCAGGGCGATAAGCGGACTGGTGATTCAAGAGAGGTTATTATTCACGAAGTGTTCATTTAACTGTGTAGAGACAATCCGTTCTATAGTTTTCCCAATAAAGTTTAGGTTTGATACGGGACGGTA
>JAUZNC010043613.1:0-16962 GCA_034780395.1 Vannuccia rotundouncinata | reverse complement strand
CTGTATTGCTAAATTATTGTATATATAATACAGCACTTATATTACTTGGATACAGTTGTTTATTATTTCTCATTTGGAAACTAGTGCAGATTTTTTAGTGATTAATAGATTAAATCTATTTCAAAGTTTAATATGTTTCGTTTAAAAGTTGATTACATATAATTTAGCAATTGACACATTTTAAAATTGTATATAAAATTGCAGATACTCATAATTTTATATGTGCTATAATTCAGCAAGTATAACCTTCTATTTCAGAAAGATTATGGTTGATAAATATCTCATTCTCCATAAAGAATGCCTTTAATTTTGCATCTGCAACCCCCAAAAACATGCAGTTAAGAATCAAAGTTTATCCAATCTTCAACAGTTGACATGGTATACTTTCAAATTTAGATTGAATGACTGTGCAATCTTTTGGGCCCAACACATCCCTGGCACTGCCATATTATTGTATCAAAGGATTGTTGTCCACCTTCTCCATATATTTTTTTTAATTTTATTAAATCTGTCACTGAATTTGTTGCTGGAATCACTGGTTAAAATATATAGTATGATATGCAACATACGCAAAAAATATTAATCTGCCAGAAAATCAACCATAGTATATAGTTTCTCAATATGTAATATGCCTTGTAAATTTGGTGTATAAAGTGCAAACTTCAAAAAATTATATGGAAGTAATATTTATTAAATATAATTTTAATTATATAATAATATCAAATATATTACATCAAATAATGGTATAACAAAAATAAAACAATTCTGAGTTCATTAAATATGTATATCTGTAGAATATGGCAAAGGCCAAAGCATTTGTTTAATTTCAGAGTTCTAGGACAAGCAGAACACCATCTGCAATGTCATCTTGGTCTGGGGACTTTGACTAGAAATATTGCAATTGAGGGGTTTCTTGTTGATTACTATTAAAAGGACAATTATGAACCAGTGAGTTAGTTTTGCTACATCTGTCTCTCCATGGAACTAATTGGAAGTTGGGATTTTGGTTTTCCACTTTTTGATTTTTCTTCAAAAATGACAAATGTCCTCAGTTATAAAATAGAGGTTGATTTTTATCCACCTTATTTCCAATGATAGCCCAGATGGTAGTGTGTCTGACTGTTGATCAGAAGGTAGCAGGTTTGAGCCCTGGCTTGGACTGAAATAATATTTTCTTTTTTTGATCATCTAGTTTCACATAATTCATGTTAATCATGAAAATAAAACAAGAATTACTAAACTAAAAAACATCAGCATTTATTAAGCTTTTGTAAGGAAGCAGAATTGGTATTGGGGAGATCAATTTATTGTTTTACATAATTAAAAATCTATTTACTCAGGTTTTATTAATCTACTCTTGCATATTATATAAGTTATCGTTATGCTCTGAAATATATATATATATAGATCATTATGTATAATTAAGACTAATTGAAGAATTTAAGACCAGAAACACTTAGTGCTTCTAACAATACTTACTGGAACAGAGCGTAAACTTTCTAACTAATTTAAAGAATTCGAAATTCCAATAAAAGTATATTATGTACTAGATAAAACAATATTCCATAATATATTCTTATAATATATATATATGAGCAGTTCTTGGCCGTATAGGCATCTTTTAATTAGTTACCACATTCAGTTTATAATTACACAATTTTTTTATATTCCTTTAATAAGCATTTATATGTCTGTTTTTTTACTTTCCAAATAATTAAACTATACTTTTGCATAGATTATATCACATTCAGTTTATTTATATGAATTTTATATATTATCTAAAATAAACGGATATCTATTTTTTGAGTCGTCTATTAATAAATACATATTTTTGAAAAAGATTATATTTGTAAACCATTAACTATTAAACTTAACCAAGATGAATATTTAATCATATTCTAATAATAAAAAATAATTTTTTTTTATGTGCAATATGTTTACTTTTTCTATTTTAAATACAGTGGCGTCGGTATGTATAGCCATTGCGTCACTTGCCATCGTAATGACAGTTTTTTAGGAATTTTGAGCTTCTAGGTAAAAGATATTAACTTTTTCGAAACCCTCAGCTCTCCCGATCATGCATATGGATCCGTATGATTTTTTAGATTTAAGCTTCCGGAACATTATAGTTAAAAATAGAATTGTATTTTAAATTAGGTAATAATAAAGATATAAAACGATGTAAATATATTATCATGTAATCCCCTTTCGTAATGTTGAAATGCATCCAATATTTAAAACACAATATGCAAAATTTATCTATTACAAAAGATTTTATATAACCTCTTATAGCTCAACGGTTTTACTTTATTTTAATCAAAATCTTTTTTAAATTTTTGTTTGAAAAGAGTTTTTCTATTTTTAGATTAACGTTTAACTGCATTTAAAAGATTTCCTTGTTGCAATTATTGTGTATATAATTTCAATAGATTTTGTATTTATATATAACTCTTCCGAGTTATAATTTATACTTAGAAGGTTGTCATGGTCATCTATATAGCGCCGAACACATTATTACAATTTCTTCCAGAATCAGAAGACGACTTTTTTTCTCTGGACAGCTGAACCCGGGAAATGGATATACGTATAACTCAACGTATAACTCAACATAAACGTCAAGTGTATTTTAAATCACTACGACGGGAGACCTTGTCAAACTGGATCTTATTCAGAGACGAACTTATCCCAACAATTAGCATCGACTGTCGAAGATAGTCGGGCCGGCCGTACATTTAACCTCACAATCACCAATTCCGTTTTTTTAGGTGCAGAGGCTAGCTGGGGATATTGAATGAAATCCTGGACCAGAGAAATGTTACCTCTGTCACCAAACAATCAATCAAAGATCAATCATATTGAAATGTAACCACTGCTGTCCAATGCCATAGAACATCTTGTAGCTTTATCAGTATAGATACATGAAAGGCACGCTACTTGGTATTGTTACAACAATGGTGGTCACGAACCAAAACCGAGGATTAACCAACAAGATCAAGCGAAATCCATCAAAATCTGTAATGAAACACTCCACAAAATAAAAGAAAAGATCTAGAATCATCAACCAGCTATAGAATTTCCAACTTGCCATAAACTATTCCACCTAGGCTGGAGGAATCTGTCTATAAAGATAGCACAAAAGCAATATCGAAGGTAATGCAACTGGGACCTCCAACAAATGTCAACATCCTATCAACCCCAATCACTCCATCAAACCCAAACAAACCGAAGAAATCTCCGAATCCATACAATCACTTAGAAAACGTATGCAGAAGGTTACGCAATTCAATGCTGATAAAATTCAATAAAGTAAAAATAAATTAAGCCATAGGGATCAGAGAAGAAAATTTGCCTTTCCAATTGGCGCCGTCTAAATTGTGAGTCGCATTTGAGTATTAAAAAAATATTTTATATTTGTGTTTGACTTTTTTAATTAAATGAGTACTATATGTACAATTGATAAAAGACAATTGGTACAAATATATCGTAAAAATATGAAACATTAAAACAACAACAAAACCATTTGAATATACCTATACACTCTAGCTGGCGTGTAAAATATGCGGGGGGGGGTGAACGTTGTAATAATCGAGGGGGTTCATCAAATTAAAAAATAATAATAATCGGGGAGGGGTTGTAATAAACTGGGGGGGGGGGGGGGATAAACCTTTTCTTAAAACTAAATAATCGGTTGATAGTAGGAAACTGGGGAGGGGGGGGGGGGTGGGATTTCTTTATTTACTTATTCTTTTAATTGATTTATTAGAAAATTATTTCTAAATTATAGAAATTTATATATGGGAAGTAAAGAATGTGAAAAATAATTAAATTGAAAAGAGTAGTTTATTATTATACCAAGATGTAGTAATTATTTCAATAAACAATAATTAGTAATTATAACATTATGTTAAGAGGATTCATCATTTAAACCTTTATTCAGACAGTAGGGTCGAAATTAGGGTTTAAAATAAAATTTTCTTGAATATTTTGTTATTAAATTATTTATGTATACTGTGTGCATGTTTGTAATTCATTTTCTTAAAAAATTAAAATCTGTGGCTAGGTTATTTTATAAAGGTCAAAAACTAGTTTCGGACAATATCGGTTTTGGGTGAAGCTGGAAAGCGAATATAGTAGTGAGGGTTAGCCTCTTTCAGTAGTTGGTTAGCTTCCATTAATCATGGGAAAGAATTCTGTGTACTATAAGCTCAATTTGAGATTTTTTATATATAAAATAGTTTTCTAATATTTTTCGGACACTTTTAGGGGTATTTTCGACAACTCACGTGAATGTGAGATGTTTGGAATAAAGCAAACCTTTCGCCAAAGATGCCGCTAGTGATGAAAAATCTTTTGGTGGTCTTAGATCTGCAATCCGGGTTCTAGTTCTCTTTTAATCGGCGATCTAACTAAAAAAATCGTATGAAGATCTTAAACATTTTTAAATCGTTTTTTATTTCTCGTAGAACTCAAAATTCTAATAACTGTTGATATAGATTATTAAGAAATTGGAGCTTTATTTCTTATAGAAAAATGGAAAAGAATAATTTTCATAAAAATTTCTTAAACATTTTGTATATACGGAAAATAAAGGTTTTATTCGTCATTATTGTCATTTTTAATCTCCGTTTAAAAGAGGAAAATTCAACCGATTTCATATTTATTTCAAAAGTTGTATGACTAATTGAAAATGTTATACAAAGCCTAAAACAAAAAGTAATGCAATATAGGAGTTATAAATTTCTTTTAATAAAAATATAGAAAATAAGTTCTAATCGGAAAAAATTAACACTTATAGAGTTGTATTAAATTCAATGGTATTGTTCCCTAAAATAAATTAGACCTATCCGGGGGATCTGATTTTTATTGTATAATACGTAGAATAATTATCCGCCTATTTTGACCATTTTGACTATTTTGTCACCTACTTTTCGTTTAATCACAACAATGCTGAAATTATCCTAAATTCTCTATTTTTTCATTGAAAGATTAATTGAAAGAGGCTTTCTCTCTAAGAATAACTAGACATCTATATTAGATAATTTCTTTTCAGCGAAATATAAAAGAATGCTAAGCATTTTTTAATACTGTTTATATAGCATTTTTGTAAGAAAAAATATATAGAAAAAATCATATAGAAAAAAATGTGTGCAATTAATAAAATAGGTCAGAGATTTTATAGGGTTATTATGTTTTACACCTAAAGTGAATGGGATGTATATATATAGTGTCAAAATGAAATAATATGAGGAACATTTTACCATCTAATATTTTGTTTTTGATGTACATGAATGTTTATATAGACGTATTTCGACATTTTCTTTTCACAGTATTAAATACGGACTTTCTGAAATTTTTTAAAAGTTTACCTACTTTGTATGATTACATATTTTAATTGTGTATTATAATCCAACTTAAACATTCATTATATTAAAATTTTCTTTTGAAACTATTAATGACAATCTAGCAGTTTGAACAAAATATTGTAAGTCTAATTTTACAGTACGTATACACATAATAATTATATGTATCATAAATACCACATTAATATGTGTTAATTTTCTATATTTATAATTTATCCATTACATATTTCAAAATAAATAATAAAAATGTTTTGGCTCAAAATAAAATACAATATTTGAATTTATTAGGTATTACTGTTAACTACCCCATTTTCAAAAATCCTGGAGTGCCTCTGAAATATTTCAAGTGCTTATTTGTGAGTATATTGACAGAATTTTATGTGTCAGTTGATACATTAATTTCCCCGGTGACACAAAAATGTGTCCCCTACCATTCAGCCTTGTGAAAAGTTTTTTTGTTTCATCAGGGAAATTAATGTTATTATTAGCATATAGGTTTATATTTTTATCTCCAAATATAAACTTCAGATTTTTATGGCAATAATCATAAATTCGGCCGTCTGTTTATATATTTTCTAAAGACCTCAAAAGCATTCTTTATCCTATACTTAAATGATTCAATTTAACAAAATAAAATATATGATATAATAATACAGTCAATTCTCATAAAAAATAAAAGCATAACCAGAAATCTTCTTCAGAGATTATTTTATTGCAAACATTGACGTAACACTATAGGTAGAGAAAGGTAATTTAGAATAATAATTATTTACCAATAATTATTTACCATTATTTTATTACCTAATAATATTTTATATAAATCTATTCAAATATATAAATAACAGGACCCAGTTATAACTTTAATTAAATAATATTGTACTCTATCGTGCCAAATAAACGTAACCCCCAGTTTTTTTATTTAGGCAAAATAGGCAACCCCTCCTTCTGTTTATTTGAACCCCCAGATTATTTATTTTATATAATAGGCAACCCCACCCCCTGGCATACTGGCATATTAGGCCCTAAACCCTATCTGACTCTGAACGCTACAGCAAAACTCCGATTGAACCAAAATTTGGGCTGTGGACTTATAACGCGATTCTAAATTACATGGCGATGCTCAGTTTTTTCAAAATAACTAGAAAATTTTACCTCTTCTTAGCCCTAAAGCAACTTTTTGGATCTAAAACCCTTAAAAAAATGGGTTGAGCAACAACAATTTAGAATCTGTTAGTTTTCACTAATGGTATCATATTCCGTTGCTAACACAAAATTTTAGAACTACGCAAATTTTCTAACATGTCATTGAGACTCTATAGCTCGCTTTTTTTGGAAAAATACACATATAATATTTTTATGAGATATTTTTAGGACGTACTCGTTTTTGCGGAGTTATATCTTTACCAAAAATTTCAAGTCAATCGGAGTTCACAAAAAAATTTGGCTGTGATTGATTTTTGCGATTTTCTTAAACTTTTCCACCTTACAGGCCAAACGAAACTTCGAAATTAAAATGTGACTTCGGATTCAAGCTCTACGACCCAAAATTTGTTTAGAAAAAATTATTGTAAATATGTAGATAATATATTATAATCACTTTTGTATTTCACAGATCTCTATTATAGTAGATCGTAAATATACTTTAGCTGCTCTAGTTTGCTAGAATTGCTAAAATTTTTTTTAACAAGTAAGAGTAACAAAAATGTTTACCTATGCTTACCTTTAACCTCAAAGGAGACGTCTGTATTCAAAATTTGAAATCGTTCGGTCTTCTGGTTCGCCAAAATTTTAATTATCAGTTTTAGATTTCGAAACAAAACTTTGAATAAAAATTTATTTAGCAGGTGGTTTTTAAGAGATTTTTTCAACTTCCCTAAAAATCGATTGATGAAATAAAAATTGCTCAGAGATATTTATTATAGGGTACAAATTTCAGACAAATCGGATGTATAGTGTCGAAATGAATTTTATGACATTTGACCATCTAATTTTTTTGTTTTTCATGCAATGTTTTATCCGTGTCGAAATACTAATTTTATAAATAAACAACAAACTTAATTGGTTACGTACTTCATTATACAGTATTTATATAATTAATACGAAACATAAATTCAACAATTTAATTTCAGAAATATAAATACAGAACACATACAACATTTTGCTTTTGTTTATCAGACATTATTGCAAAGGATGAATATCATCTGTGGTCTGTACATAATGCGGTAGTAAATTTGTATTATTTTAACAATTGGAATTATTTATGCGAAGACAGGGGAATCAATAGAATCATCCAAGTCGCCTCAAATGGGGCCATGTACTTATTTACATATGTAGACTTATCATCCTCACCTAACTAGCTATAACCAAATTATTTATGTATATAAAGCGTATCATATATTTATGCATTCGCGCCAGCTATATTAATTATCACCTGTCATGACATATAATTTTAGTATAAAGAGTAAAATAGAAATCAATTAATTTTCTACATTCTAAAAAAATTTGAAACATTTTCAATACATTTTTATTTTTTAGACGTAACAAAATTTTACATTTGCTGCAGCAACTATAATAAGCGCGTCAATAAATGATCTTGCGGCTGGTGAACACTTAATTTAGGAATTGTTATAATACGTCGGATATGTGTGAATATCTAAAATATTTTCAAACATTTCCTAAATACTGAATATTATATCCTAGTCCATAAATATATAAAAAATCTATCATACATATTCAAAATACCTTTGACTTATATATTATTTATCTAGACTGGTGGCCACCTACGCCCGCTAGATCCTTCAACACAGGGTAACCAATATTCAATATAATAATGTTCAATATTCAATAATGATAAACGTATGCGAAGGAATATTATTATATATATATCGATAATCAAATATACAAAGTTAAAAGGAGAACATTAACTCTTTAAAAGATTAAAAATTAAATTGATAAATTTAAACAATTTAAATTACTTGTAATATAATAATATAATAATAATTATATTTATAATATAAAATAATATATATTATATTCAATATATAAAATGTGGTTCAATAATACATAAAAATACAAAGCACTATATTAAAAAGCACTACCGAATGGTTTTAACTATTTCCATGTTTTTAAATAAAAAATAGATTAATCGAAATTATGCTATTGATTGAAATCATTCTTTTAAAAGAAACAAATACGTAAATATCATGCGCTCTGGACATCCT
This sequence comes from Vannuccia rotundouncinata, assembly GCA_034780395.1. Lineage (NCBI taxonomy): Eukaryota > Metazoa > Platyhelminthes > Proseriata > Coelogynoporidae > Vannuccia > Vannuccia rotundouncinata. The sequence continues at coordinate 8,381 of JAUZNC010043613.1, read as the reverse complement.
GGACGTTTTTTTATCAGTTTACCGGTCTAGATTATGTTGTTCTAGATTACATTGAAACTGATAGGCCACCATAGAATAACGTTTTTTTTTAAGTATTTAAATTTACCATACATTCAAATTCAAATAAATTCGAATAATAAAAAAGTTTTTGTTTATATTTTTGTTATATATTTCGTGCACAAAAATTAAAATTAGAAAATCTCAAAGCAATATTTTTCCCAAATTCACAAGGATATAAGATATCAGAATATAATTTATCAATAACTTTACACACTGTTCATTCATTTAAATTACAAATATAAATATTTTTAAAATTTATTATTTTAATATTAAATGTTGTACTAAAAAAGTTTTATTATTAAATTTAATTTCTCTAATACACTGTTGTTACGATAATTTAATATAATCCAAGTGTAGAGGTTTAAAGCTGAAATTCAAGATATAAAGAATTAATAATTTGGTGAGAGCATATTTATAAATTATATTGCTTTATATTTAATTAGATATCATTGTAATTATTAACTGTTTATTCTGTTATTTATTATTTTTAAGACTACTGAATAGACTAAAGTAAATATTCACTTATTTTTCAAAACCATAGAAGTAATACCAATTTTATTTGTACATTATACATCAATATAATTAAAAAAATTTTTTAAAAACATACAGATTTTGCTAAAAATCATTAATATGTAATTATATTTATCTAGCAGGTCATAATTGATTTCTTTTTGAGTGAGTATAAGAGTCAAAAAAATATATTTGGATATTTGGTTGTAAATGGTATGCCAGATATATCTTTGTCAGTCTGCCATATAATTGTATATTAGAAATTTATTGTATACAAAATTTTAAAATATATAAGGTTTTACTGACTATATCAAGATAAATCCTATTTTTTAAATAAATGCAAATATTACCAATTATTATTTTACACACATTTTATTACATTTTTTCTTTAATATTATACTTGTCTGCTTTTAATGAGTTTATTATGCTGGAGTTTTAAATTTTACTCCATAATATATTAAAATATATTTTTTTAAACATTTATATTTATTTAAACTAGTCTACTTGATAATAAATAATGCAAATTAATGCCACCATATTAAAATTACACTTTTTACAAGGGATTTTCACTGGTTTAATCATCTTTACCTTGCAAGTCTTATTATATATATTTTTATATCAATTTATGCATGATATATGCCATTTATCTGTGATATATGTTAAATTAATCAGTCTTGTGCTGGATGGAATGCAGATATGGTATATTATTTATATATAATCAACTGTATTTAAACAAGACATCCACAAAATCAGAATAATCATCAGGTTATTTATAAATAAGTATAAATTGAAGTCTGGCTTATGCATGATTATGTGATTTATTCAAAATGAAAAAAAATTAAATACTGTCCATGTAATATAGGTAGCTAAGTCCTGTAATTGATTAATCATAATACCCATACAATGATTCTTTACTCTACTCCTTTGGTCTACTGCTCTTTATTTGGTAATTATATGTTCAGTATGTACAGTATAATATACTATTCCAACATAACTTATTAACAAAGAAGAAAACTGCAACTCATTACTTATATGATTAAAATCTTATATGTCAATATTGAGATTATTTCTTGTGCAATAATGCATCATAATAATAATTAAAATGTAGCATATGGATTTCACTTGGCTAAATACAGATACATAACAATGAAGAACACATAAAGTTATGTCTAGTCAAGAGGAATCTAATGGAAAAGGAATGGATTTCCCCAAACTTTTAGAATTCAATAAGAACTATTTTAATTACCAAAAAGGTGACTGACTAAAAGGGACAAAAAGATGTAAAAATTTAAAATTGTGAACCTTACATATGACCCCCCTTTCCAAAAGTATCATATATGATTCACCAAATGATCCCACATGATTAGATGAACATTTTCTGCTATCAAACATCACAATCAGTTTTCAAGCTTAACATGTTAAATCACCAAAACCAATATTTTTAGGCTGTTAAAATCAATTCCAGGGATGCTCCAGTGTGTCATTTAAGAGTTAATAGAAAATTGTGTAAAATCAAATTATCTGAAATGCTAAATTAATTAAAGACTCTTTCATTGAGGTTGATGCTCTATATAATTCAACCAATTTATTTGATAATATCCTTAATTTTGATCTTTAATATAATCTTAATTCATTGATTTCAATTAGACAATATGTTTAACAAAAATCAATACAATATATTTGTTATTTTTATTACAAAATTATCCCTGGTTGGATTATTTGATTAAGATCAGGGGGTTGTTTCTTGAAGCTCATGCAAATCACAGCACACAAGTTGCAAACTTACCACTATCATACCATCATGATGAAATAGTGTTTCTTAAAACACTGGCAGAGCACTCATAAAATATACCTTGTCTACTCTATAGTCTAAATTAAGGAAGCTTACATTATATATATACATACTCAAATATTCATATATAATGAGCAACTGGATCTTTTGTTACTTTGATTGTTTATATTATTGCTCATCTTAATGTGCTTTAAAATTATTAAAATAAAACATATTATACCTATATAGTATATGCTTTGACTGTTTTTAATTAATAAGATGATTTTGTAGCATGTCTATATAGATAGCCTTGAATTTTAAGTTGATCTTAGAGTATTAGGCTATTTTAAAATAGATTTTAACAACTTTTTAAAGTTTATGGATTTATAATATATATATTAATATAAAATATAAAATATATTAATGAAAAGGATTCTCAGTAAATAATAAAAAAATTATTCATTGAGATTATTGATAAAATGAAAACCTTAATAAATAGAATCACAAAACAACTGAACAAATCTAACAAACAAATCTTATAAAACAATGAGTTCATCTTGAGCTATTTTAGAAATTAGGCTATATTTTATAATTAAATTTAACAGCTTTTTAAAACAAAATTTATTATGTTATAGTTCAAAATAAAATAAAACATAAACCACTTTAGTGTTTCACTTTTTGATAAATAGATGGGAGGATTAACACAAAATTTAAATATAAAAAGCACTTCTGACTGCTCCAACCCACTCTTAAATAATTACTAGCTTTGTACTATATTTAGAACACTAGATGACATATGTGAAACCTACAATAGCTTCAAGAAACACTCTTTTGCCTGAAAAGTAGCGATTTACCAGCATGTTTCTATTTTTAGTCACTGCATAAGTTACAACAGTTTCGAGAAATGTGCCCTATGGTAAGTTTATGACTTATATCTATGTGAGTTTCGAGAAATTACCCTCAGAGCCACTTTGATGTGAATTTGAGCATCCATGAGGACCATATTGTGCTGACTAGGACTAACCAGGCTTTTTTTGTGGCAGGAATGTCCTTGAATTATTAATATGATAATGATTCTTAGCTTTAAAATCAATAAATTGTGAGCACTATGTTATAGGCTATGCTTACTGCATAGCCACAACCACTCATGTTGATTTGATTTCTATTAATCTGTATGACTATAAATTTAAGTCTCAGAAAAAACTTTCTTAAATTATCGTAATATTTTCTGTAATTCTGAAAGTAGATATTATGGATGAGAATTGAATGTGTCAAGTTGTGACAAGTGGCGGACCATCCTTGCAATTCTTAAAGGCAGGTTTAATAAAACTTCAATTAAGCATCAAAGAGTAACTCCTCCAAAGTTTCATATAAAGCTGACCAAGTAAATAATAAAAAGTAAAACAAAAATAGATATATTCTTTAATACAGTATTATCTGCTTATAAAATAACAAGAACTCGCTTATTACAAGCAACCTTCCATGGTCCAGACAAAATACATTGTATCAAAATACATTACACAAATCTTGCTTACAACAAGCAATCAGGTTATAACAAGAAAATTCTTATGGTCCCTTCAATCTTGTTGTAAATTCTTACAGTCCCTTCTTTAAACAGCATCTTTGAAACTTTTGTTGTAAAATCTATGTCATGTGTTTTATAGCCATATTTTTATGTTAAATGTTAATGAGAACACCTGTACATTATTTACCTCCACTGGCAGTCAATTCCTAAAGATCTACTGGGTGTAGTAGTTATTTAAAAAGGGGGTGGAATATTAGAATAGAATAGTATTATTACTGTATTATAATATTTTAAATTAAATATATATTCATTAATCCAGAAATAATAATTGAATGAATTAGATATCAATTAACATAATATTATTTGATTATATATATATATATTGACCATGTCTGTAAAATGACAAGAAGTATGTCTATTTTGAAAATATAATTTGCACAACATAGTACATTACAAATATTTCATATCATTTGAAATACTTGCTTCAGATTCGTTTCACTCAGCTAGAAGATGTCCAATTTTTTTGTAAGTAAATGTATGAAATCTTTTCAAAAATAATACACATATCGGATTGTTTTCGTATTAAGTGCAGTTTTTAATGATATTTAATATCACAAAACCTAGAAACAACTACGGTCAGGTGCCTCTACTCTGGCTATTGGTGGGGCTATGTTCACCGGCTTCAACCTGTACACAGGGAATGAACGCTTCTATCGGGAGGTGGTGATGCCATGTGGTCAGTTTTTGGACCCTGAGACTGCGCACAAGTTAAGTGTTCAGTTGGCCCGATACCACTGCCTCCCAAAGAGAAATAACACAGCTTATCCAACTTTAGTGAGTTCAAAAGTGATTTTTCTATCGAGGTAATAATCTATTTTATGAATGCAAAACAATTATAACAGGTAAATGCGTGTCTCGAATGTGGATACATCTGCTCTTCATTATTTCTTTAATCCCATGATTAGAGCAAACAAGTATGGGGTCTGGACTTTCCTCATCCAGTGGGTATAGCGGCGGGGTTCGACAAGCACGGTGAAGCGGTGACCGGTCTTCTTAAGGCTGGCTTTGCATTTGTTGAGGTTGGCAGTGTCACCCCTTTGCCGCAACCTGGCAACCCCAAGCCGAGGGTATTCCGACTTACTGAGGACCGCGCTGTTATCAATAGGTAGAAGTCTTGTACTAATCAAATAATCTATTGGCATAAATAAAGAAACAGCGATAAAAGTAATGGTTAAGAAACTAATGTTATAGATATGGATTCAACAGTGATGGACATGATGTAGTTTATGAACGACTCAAGTCACGTGATTGGGAAGGTAGGCTTTTTCATAATCAATATTTTATTGTCTATGTCAATAGACCGAGCTTTTCGTTTTTGAACTAAATACGGAATATATTGCGTACTTGACAATTTCTTCTTGTTTTCCTTGTGTGATGTAGGAAAAGGGATAGTTGGTGTCAACTTAGGCAAAAACAAGACTTCGGAGGATGCTGCCGCCGATTTTGTGGCCGGGGTGGCCAAGTTTGGTGAGATTGCCGATTACCTTGTGATCAATGTTTCCAGTCCCAATACTCCCGGTTTGAGGGATCTTCAGAAGAAGGATGCTCTTTCAGGCATGCTGACCAAGGTGGGAGCCGTACAACAACAAAAAAACAAATTTAAAATTTGAATCAACTAACCCAAGTGGTAGCAGCTTACTTACCGAAAGCTTTATTACTTTTTTTAAATGTTTTTAATTGTTGATCTTTTGTCATCTAATTCAGTTTTAATCAAGCACATTTGACATCCAGAATGCATTCTATTAATTGTTCATTTGCAGGTGATGGCAGCTCGCAACAAACTAAAGAAGAAGACCCCAGTGCTTCTAAAACTTTCTCCGGACGAATCAGAAGAAGACATTAAAAATATCGTGTCTGTTCTCAATCTTCCCCAGGTAACATTTATAACCGGACTTTTAGTTCTTAAACAAAATACCAAGGGGCCATGCATGAAAATCATACGCTTTATTTCAGCATTTTGCGACCTCCGCACCCATTACGAGCTTTAGTCCAACATGTATCTTTACATGGCATAGTTATTTTACACAGTATAATGTTTAAATTTACAACCTTAATTGACTACTCATAAATATGGTTGCGTCGGTTTTGTTATATATTATTTTGACTGTTAATTTATTTATGCGTTGTAATGTTTTTTAAAAGCGTACGTACGTTTCAGCCCCCACCCCCTCCCTCCGTGTACGCTTTGAGTTGACCCATACCCCTCCCCCTGTGCCTACGTACTTTGTGCATGGCCTCCAAACCTTATTATAGAGTTCCTGTCTACTAATAGAAGAGGTCTAACGAGGAAGGTTATAATAGTTTATTTCTCTCGATTGTATAAGTTAACTAAATTCTCTTTTTTATGATTGTTCTCCATTCTTCACAATTATTCTCATCAGTGTCGAGTTGATGGCCTCATAGTCAGCAATACAACGGTGTCTCGAGACCCCAGCTTAATCAGTTCCAACAAGAAAGAGATCGGTGGATTAAGTGGCCCTCCTCTTACCGCCAAATCAACAGCTCTCATTGGTCAATTGCACAAGCTTACCCGTGGCTCTCTACCAATAATAGGAGTAGGTGGAATTGCCAACGGACAGGACGTGGCAGACAAGTTAGCAGCTGGGGCCGTATTGGTCCAGGTTTACACAAGTTTAGTCTATGATGGACCTATGATTTCTGATCGTTTGTGTCGTGAATTGGATCAGCTACAAACGTCAAATAGTTCTGCTGTTTAGAGATTATACTTGACTTCTCGTTTGTATTTATATTGAGTGTTTATATAGTTTCTTGATATTGATTTTTAGAATATTTGGAGTAACTATTCTTAATGAATAAAATGTATGCATTGCAATCTCTAAACTGCATTTGTCGAACATGTGGATAACTATGAAGCTTTAATTATGGTTAAATTATTTTTGCGATGATGCTATTTTCTATATTTTTCTTTAAATTAGTCAAATTGTCAGTGCATTGAAAGATTGTGTTTGTGGCCGATTGGTCGATTCACATATTAAGTACTAAGGATGGATGCCATTTGCTTTTTTCAATAAATCATTTATAGTATATTTTTTTTACAGTTTTTTGCTTTTCTAAATATGAATTTTTGTTTAAATTATCCTTGTGTTTTGATATCATCTACAAATATATTTTAGTTTTTTATTTGAGTTTCTTTCATCTCTTGATGCAAAATTTTTTTTAAGTGATATCTTGTTTCTTTGATTTTTTAAAAAAAATATCTTTTATAATTTTATGGTATTATATAAGCAAATAATTGAACTTAAGATAAAAGTATAACTACTAAAGGACGCTTGAATATACCCATTACTCAACGTTCGTAAAAATTTTGTTAAAATAAATTTATCACCAAGTTAAAATTCGGTTAATTTCCTGAGGGCATACCCCAAGTAAATTAAAAATTCTTATGAAGTAATTGATTTATTTCATCAAAAATCATTTAATTTTTATTGACTTTGAAATTTAAATTCTATTTTTGCTTTAAATTTTCCAAGAAATATTATTACTGGTATTGGATAGGAATTCAGTAATTTGCTTAGGCCAAATTCAGTTAATTTTGTAATTTGATTAATATTAAATAAAATAGTGAATCAGAACTTTTTTCTTCAATGTATACAACGAGATATAAATTACTAAATTCAGTAGATATTTAAATCGAATAAATGACATGCACGTTATTAACTTGCGTAAGCGAGCTGTTAAAATATCTAATATTGGACTCTGCTAAATAAAATAAGTTGTTTATCAACGTATTTGTACTCAACCTTTAATATTATCAAATTATAGTTTCATAAAATCAGTATTGTTTCTGTTAATACGCAAATCATAAAATTTTAATATTGATTTTTATGAATATGTAATTATTTGAACTTTTTAAAGATTGTTTAGTATACATACTAATCACTTATATAAGTTTATACAAACATTATGTTACTGATAATAATTAGTATATATATATATCACACAAATTAACTAATTATGTAATTATTAATCCCATACCTGCAAATGAAAGTTATTTTATTGTTTTATTCTTGTGAATTTCGGTTTAAATAAACCCATTAATAAAATCATGATCGATATTATAGTGATTTTATTTATAATAGCGGATCTCACTTTAAAAGTAAAAATATCCGCTACTAATATACTGATACATAATTGTATGTATTGTACGTATATTGGTTGTTTGTAATAAACATTTTGTATTTTATTGTATTTTTATTTTGTGTTTCTTTGAATTTTAAAATATTACACAAATGTTATAAATAAAATATCCAAATAAAATGTTTATCGATTAATAAGATTATATACATTATGTGTAGGTACAATTATATATTTAAAATCTGTATATATCATATACAAGAGAAATGTCATAATATAATAGCAAAATCCGTCAACCATTATAATAATAAAAATACATTGATATACATTTTCTAACTTTTCACGCAATTAAATTGTTAA
>JAUZNC010043602.1:0-16966 GCA_034780395.1 Vannuccia rotundouncinata | reverse complement strand
CTGTGATAGTCATTGTATAGATTGACTAGGCATTCTATAGACTGCCTGATTCAATACATTGCCGGTAACATATACACTAAATTATCATACCTTCTGTTCCACTTGCTTCACAGGAGTGGTTTGTTCAGATGAATCACTGGAGGAATCAGATGACTCTACCTAAAATAATGGGAAATATATAAATTTATGAATGACATAGTTCCACAAACTACAAATCGTATTTTGTTTTACGTAATATTAATAACTCTTGTTATGGTGGTTCAGTTGCTGTATAATATTAAACACTTGCTGCCTACCCTACAATTCATTACCTGGGGAAGTAGGGCAACCTAACCAGGACATTTAAAAAGAATTACTTTTGTGGGTTTTTTTACAAATTAATTGTAGAGTGAAGCTTTTTAGGATAGCAAATGTGGTAACAAATTATTGTTTAGGGGACCCTTCAAAAGGGCATACAATTTTCAGGAGTGACAATCAATAAATATATAACTATACACATATAATTACAGAAAATCTAAGTTATTACAGGAAATGTTCAACTGATTTTGAAGCTTATCCTCGAGTTTTATTTTGCACTTGAGAATGTTTATTGAATTCTCACACAAGTAGACATAGCTTAGCAATAGAAATTACAAATTTAATAGACACATACCTTTAGCCAAAAAACAGCAGGAAAAGTATCTTCTCCAGCTTTCAACTATATAGTTGAATTAATCGCTGTTATTCTTGCCAAGGCCAGGCGCTCACAAAATATGGAACCACTGGATACGCTCATATTTTGCCTCTTCTTTGAAGAAAAACAAAAGGTGTGTACATCGCATCCCTAATGATAAGACAGGCTTGGATATCCTTTTGTCAGTCTAAAATAAGAAAACAAAATGAATACTAATATATTTTGTTTGGTCACATTTATATCCTAATTTATGGGACAAACAAACACAGGCAGCATAGAAGGAATACATTTTTTACTAATGTAAATAAAGTAGTTACCTTGATTAAGTTAATCATTAATCATGCTCAAAGCTATTTATGAGTGGGGTTACACCAAATATCACTTTTGAGGTTGATGTTGGAATACACTTGTTGATTATATCACAAACAGGAATCAAAATCGATTTTCCAGACAGTTCACATATGGACCATGTTGATGAGAAATCTGTGCAAATAATGGGTGATTGATTGCTGATAGTGGTGTACTTAAAACAGAGTATTCATCAAAAATTGCAAATGATCTTCCTTCAAAAGACACAAAACGGAATATTGATCCATACATAATATCTCTTAAGATTTGGAAATTCACAATTTTGCTGCTCTTTTTTCGTAGGAGTAATTTTCAGAATGAATTAATCGTGATTGGTGATAACAAACACTTTGAAAAGAAACATCAGATACATTAAAACCATAGTGCAATGGGTTCCCAGCAAAGAGTCGTAATTATTAAAAGTCGTATATTAAAAAGTCGTATATTATATAATCATATATTAAAAGTCTTAAATTTGTTTCGATTTTTTGAATACATAATTAATATAGTCGTAAATATTAGAAAGACGTAATGCAAACAATTTAAAAACATTTTAAACATTTTAAAAATAATTTAATACAATTTAAAACAATTAAAAAAAAATAATTTAAAGAAACAATTTCAAAATCTCATCAAAGCTGTATTGTAATTAAATAGCTACATTTTTCGACACTCCGTAAATATTGTCTTGCTCGCAACATCTAATCTCCATCCAGCTATGAATTCGGTATTCGCAATTCACAAGTGATTTCTGTTCACTTAGACATTGTTAATGGTTTATTCATCCAACAAGGAAATTTCAGATCAATATTTTATAATACGAATTTTTAATATGCAATTATTTAATTTACAACTTTTTCATTAACACATTTTTCATTAACACATTTTCTGTACGACTTTTTCATTATGTCTTTTCCATTACGACTTTTCAAGTACGGCTTTATAGTAATTACGACTTTTCACTATGGATCCTAGTGCAATATAGAAGTCTTGTGGTGAGGCAGTAGACTGGGAACAATATCTTTATATTTCTTTCGCCTTAGCATCTTTGCTCTTTGACAACTGTTTTTGGCAGACAATGACACATGAAACTTTCCTTGTCCCAGTCTTTAACAAGGGGCAAATTTTTTTTAGCTAAGTAATTGTAACGATCAACTGACAGACCTTTTGACTTTAATGTTTTCAACTTTGTCATATTTTGAGGGTTTTTCACTGTAGAAAAAATAATTACCGGTACAGGCGTCCTCTTTAAGGAGGACAAGTCTATGCTCCCCTTCCGTTTGCGACCCAAACCGGTCACACTGAATTTCCTAACTTTCTCCGCCTTGTCCTGTGTAAAACTATGACGCCTTTCCTTGTTAAATTTGTCCCTCAGGGCTTCCCTCCATAATGACTGATTGGTGAATACATAAGTATTAATAAGTATAACCAAACCATGTAAATATTTTAGTATACAAAAATAAAAAAAAATACGAGATTGACTTGATGTAATTAAGATACACTACTAAGCCCTTTGATTATATGCAAGAATATATCTGTATTATCATTATTCTAAACTAACAAAGCTTAATATTCGCATACCCTTGTTTTGTAACAAAACTTATTTGCCTCTCAATGATACGAATATTTTGAATATTTTGATTTGTTCGAGGGCTCTCTTCTTCTGTTCTACAACCTCCTACTGGAAAATTTAGATAATTTTCGTATAATTTAAGCTGTGCTTCAAAGGTTGCGGATTTTTACTCCAAAATCTGGAACTTTCCAATATTATCTCTGCATATATATTAATTAATCATATAATAATTATTAATTAAAAAAATTAATCAAGAAAAATTAAGAAACCATTTTATTTAAAAGTATACTTTAGAAACATAATGTGATAATGTTTTCGTGTTTTTTAATATTTATGACAAATTTATTTTTACAAAGTTGTTATTTTTAGATAAATATTTAATTATCCTGTTTTACAAATAGTACATCATTATATTATAAGTTATTTTAACAATTTATTTCCTACACATACTGCATTTACAATCATAACATGAATGCTTTCCTTCCAGAACTTGTGTCACTTTATCCAGATGTTCTTTTGACTGGTTCAACGACTTCTTCAATGATTGTATTGCTTCTTGTGCACAATGCAAATGATAATCTTTATTGCAAATCATTTCATTTGCTATTTCCAATTTAGAATTGGCTTCTTCTAATTCCACATTCGAAGGATCCATTGTTGCGTTTGTTTTATTCAATTTAGAATTCGCTTCTTCTAATTGATGATTTGAATGTTGCAGTTCAGTGTTGGCTAATTCCAACTTAGCATTTGCCTCTTTTAATTCGTACCGAAAATTTTCCATTTGTTGTACTAAAAGAATAAAAGACATGTTTTAATTATAAAGAAGCATAAACAAAAATTATTAATAAGTTACTCCATAAGGTTCAATATTATTATAGTTATACATTACACAATTTTCATTTTAATTATATGTATAATTAATCTATATATGTATAATTATATATTAATAATTAAAATAATGTATTTTAATCTGCATATATATTAATAGTCAAATTCGATTCAATCGATTTCTGTCAATTTTCCATAAACTTTCTCCAGCTCCAATTTGCATCTAAGTACTCCAAGATGTTACTTTGACATCGTCTTCTGATTCTGATGATTCATTTTAGATGTAAGATAACTGCTTCATGTGGGACAAAGATGTGGCTTTTAGCATGCCGTTCATAAAATGCATGCATAAACCTTTCTGATTGGTTAAAATCTTTCGGACAACATTTCTTGCATGTGTATGAAACTGATACAATCAAATAACATTGTGAAAATATTGGAATGAGAAATAATGGTTTAATTTGATGTATTATTCCATTTAAAACTAAACTACTTTTGTATGAAGCTTTTCTCTTTTTTTTGAGTCAAACTTCTAAGACATAATATAATCTCAAAGTGAACAAGACACCTGTATATCAAACTAAGAATAAATAAATTTTCATGATTCAGTTTGATGATGCTGTTGTTACTATACAGTTTAACGTATTGTAAACCTTGAAACAAAAACAAATAATGTAGCAATAATATGTTACATACATAAAATACTGAACTATATTCTCACAGAATATTATCACTGAAAATATTCGCAGAATATAGTATTTAATTGGTAAATGAAGGGATGTTGGAACTCTCAGGTATAAATGATTTTGGTTGAATCAGTGTAGGAGTTATATACAATATGAAAAAAAAAGTTATAAATTAATAGACATGTATGCAACAACTAAGGAACAACAAATACACAAAATTAAATTAGCAAATTAATTATATAAATTAAAATATGCACGTTGTTTTCACATCCTTTGTCTCCATTTAAGAATTGGTTGCTGGCACAGACAACAGATCAATGTCTTCAGACAACAGTTCACCTGGTCCCGCGGAAGATATCTCGGTGGAGGCCCCTGAAGAACTCGATACAAGTCCTCCCGAGGACACTTTTCGTATTTTACTTGCTACAGACAACCATTTGGGCTACATGGAGAAGGACGGGGAACGATTTCATGACTCTTTTGACACATTTGAAGAGATTCTTGAGATGGCGGGCGGTCTTCAGGTGGACTTCATACTCCTTGGGGGTGATCTATTTCACGAGAATCGTCCCTCGTTGCGTACCATGCACCGCTGCATGGAGTTACTGCGACAATATTCTCTCAACAGCAAACCAGTCCAGTTCCAAATACTCAGTGATCAGGTGAAAATGGATCCTTTGCACCAGCTCTTAGTTTTTGTGAAAATAATTCAATATTTTCTGTTAATATGGCAGAGTGTGAACTTCAGCCACTCAACACCTTTCCCCTTGGTCAACTATGAAGACCCTAATTTGAATGTCGGTTTCCCAGTCTTCTCCATCCACGGCAACCATGACGACCCGCTGGGACCGGGTGGTGTCTGTGCTCTTGACCTGTTCCATGCAGCCGGTCTCGTCAATCTCTTTGGCAAAGTCTGCTCAGTAGAGAAGGTTAAACTCACTCCGATTCTTCTGAAAAAGGGGAAGACTAGGATTGCCCTCTATGGGTTGGGAGCGTGTAAGGACGAGCGGTTACACAGACTTCTGGTTGGTGGGCAGGTGAGCTTCTCGTTGTAGACCTTGTTCTGAATAATTGTGTTTTCCTGAAATATTCTTGTAAATATTGAAAATACAGTGCTTAGCGAAGTATCGTTTTGCACCAACAGGTTGAGTTCCTGCGACCGGTAGATGATCCTCACCAAGACAACGACTGGTTCTGCATTCTCGTCATCCATCAGAATCGGGCACGTCATGGAGCTACTAACTACATTCCTGAATCACTCCTGCCTGACTTCCTCCACTTGGTTGTCTGGGGACATGAACACGAGTGTCGTATCCGGCCCGAATGGCAGGCTTCCCGTGGCTTCTACGTGAGTCAGCCAGGCTCCTCTGTGGCCACTTCCCTCAGCCAGGGGGAGGCTGGACCCAAAGCTGTCGGACTTATCGAGATCCACGGGAGTAAATTCAGACTGTCTTCTACGCCGCTGCGAACTGTGCGACCCTTTGTTATGGAGGACCTTCTCTTGGACGCGGAGGCAGACTTTGCACCGGACGACAAGGACATGAGCAAGAAGGTGGAGACTTTGTGCACAACTAAAGTGAACCAACTGATCGAGGAGTCCAAAGAGAAGTTATCTGGTCATCCCAAACAGCCCTCTATCCCGTTAATTCGTCTTCGTGTGGATTACAGCGGCGGTTATGAGTCCTTCAGCGCCCAGCGTTTCGGCCAGAAGTTTGTGGGACGTGTCGCCAATCCCAAGGATCTGCTCATCTTCCACCGACGTCGGGAGAAGGAGGCAGGTCATGGTGGTGGGGGCGGGGTGGCCGGCCAATCGGGCCGGGTGACAGCTCCAGACCAGGGGAATTTGAGTGCCGAGAGAGTTGAGGGAATGGTGCGTCAATTCTTTGAGACCGCCGGTGAGGATTTCCAATTGTCCCTGCTAGTTGAGAAGGTTATCGGCGCGGGAGTCACGGCTTTTGTCGACAAGAATGCGAGTGATGCCATTGGTGTTGCGGTTCAGCGTCAAGTGACCCAAGCCCGGAGTCACCTCGAAGAGGGCCATCCACTGGAAGAGGATGTCTTGGAGGAGGTGTCCCGCTATCGGGATATTCTCTCCACCAGTGTTGACGATAGTGATCTGGACTTCAGTGTGAGTGCCGTTGTCTCCACCGTGGACGCCTCTTTGGTCTCTTCTGTGGTCAGCGGACGAGGGGCAAGAGGAGGAACACGGACAACCAGGGGAAGGACTTCTGCGAAATCCAAACAAGGAACCATTGAAGCTAGCTTCTCTCGGGCCAAAGTGAAGGATGAAGAAGACGAGGAAGATCTTATTTGCATTGACAGTTCCGACGGTTCGGACGAGCCTGCCTCGCTATCGACGTCTTTACGCGGTGGCAGAGAGCGCGGATCCCGAGGTGGGGTTACCAAGGCAACTAGAGGATCAAGAGGAGGTGGGAAGAAGAGCGGTGCGGCTGGAGGACGGAAGAGAACCGCTCGATTCGATTCTGATGAATCCTCTGAGGATGATCTGATTTGTTTAGACGTTAAGAATAAAAAGAGAAAAGTTTAGTTTATTCATCTATTACATTATACAGTGACTGAGTCCTTCTTTGCATTTCTTTTTTATAGAAACAATTTATTTCTTATTGCTAGATGTCGTTTACCACTTTTGTATTCGAATATATATGTACATATTTGTTTTTAAAAAAGATTCATCAAGTTCAATATATATTTTCGGAGTTTTTATATATTTATAAATTCTTTATTTTCTAATACTGATTATGCAACAGATTTAATATTGCAATTTTCCGTATTCGGTTTTTAATTTCAAAATATATCAATATCCTTGACACATTTGTTACACTTTTTCTTTTTAAATTAATATTAATTAAGTGTATTTTCATTTGTTTAGTGTATATTGTAGTTATTAATTTGGTAATCTTACTTGACATAATTCGTTCCCAATTGTATTCCAAATGTACTATTGATTGGTCAGGATATATCAGAAGTATACACTTTTTGAGTGTGCTAATTATACATTAAATCGAACTGTTTACACAGTGAACTCATTTAATAACTGATAACTAACAACTCACGTGATATATTAGACTTTGTCTCTATTAGTGATGTCACAAGTCGTATTAATTGCATTGATAGTGCAACATCATAGGTCGAAAATACAGCAAACAGAAAATATATTTAAAACATTAAAAATAACCCCAAACCTTTTAAAAATTTGATATTAGAACATAATTGTTTTTGTACATACTATTCTGTTAGTAGTTATGAATTATCGCGATAATCCGTTATATAACACTACATTAGTGACATTGGATTAACTGTATACTTATATTTAATCAATACTTAAGCATGTAGATGTCATTTTGGTACTCGTATTTAAACCTACATGTTTACCGCATTTGTCACACAATCATTTTAATTTGTATTGTTCTGCAGTTACAGCAACCTCTTCAATCAATAGACATGGGCCATGCTCAACTGCCCTTCGACTCCATTCCAACACCGATGACCTCTCTAATACCCTCCTTCTCACCGGGCGTCCATCTTGGTCTCACTGTTACCATGACAGTTCTCTATGGAACTATATTCCTCCTAGCTTACATTCAACTCTTACTCATGAGATGGTTTCATTATAAGAGGATCTCTTATCAGACTATCTTCCTCGCAATGTGTCTCCTATTTTCAAGTCTACGGTTGATCTTTTTCTCCTTTTATTTTTGCAACTCTAATAACCATGTCGTGTTGCCTGATATTGTCATTTGGCTTCTACTGTGCTTCCCCGTTGCAGTGCACTATGCAATATTTGCACTCATCATTTCCTTCTATGTTAAGGTGAGCTTATTGACATGACATTATTAATTCCTTTTATATTCATGTCTAAAATTTTAGTTTACTTATTTCAGGTTCTTTATAAATCACACTGTTCTGGATACTTCTACGTGTATAGGTGAGATTGTAACAAACTAAAGATCGATATACTGTCATAACCCTTCTCTGTAAATGTTTACAAAAGTAGAAACATCAGAAGTTTCTTCTTCTACAATATAAAATATCATATTACTTACTAACAGATGGCAAATCCAGGCTTGTCTTGCGGGATCTACAGTTCTTTTCTTTATAATCAACCTTGTTATTGGCCTTGAAACAATTGATGCCGACAATATGACGTCATACTGGTTGGTTACAGTCAGAGTCGTTATATCAGACTCATTCTTCTTAATTCTGGCGGCTCTTCTATCCATATGTATTAGAAAAATTTCCCAAATTTCAAATACTCTCCTTATTCTAGAAGCCAGGGTGAGCATATCACTATTATTTTTGACTTATTAACTTTATTTAAGATTGTGGTTTCATCATTTTTGGCTGATCAGGGAATCACAAAGTGCAAAGCTCTGGTTAGTGGACTTGCCACTATCTTACTTTTTATTACACGTGCTGTTTACAATGTCTTGGCCCTTTGTACACACCTTCCTGGCTTCCAATTCAATTGGATTGACGTCACAGATCAGGTAACCAATGAGATTTGTTTCTTTCACCACTAAGAGTTAAATGCATAAAAGGATTATGTAATAGGTTCGATAATATAAATAATCAAATATATTGTTTATGTTTATATTAATGTTTAGTTTTATAATCATAATCAGTGTTTGTTGACATTGGAATCTTTTAGTATCGTTGTATTATATATAGTTATTATATATTTACTAAAATACTCAGTGATTGTAATTCTGAAGAATAAGATTCTTATAAGAAAATATTATTGAATGACAACTTGAAACGTTACTTTATGATTATTTTGTAAAATAAGAATAAGTGTTTTATACTACTTATGAGTAGTACATTGTTATATTTTGATTATCAGTCGGAAATTAATCATCATCTTGCATATAATATTTAGAATATAAAATGGTCCTCAATAAATATCTCAGTTATGTTAAGATAGTTTGGTTAACAATATGATTAATCAAATTGGACTACAATGTATCAGATTTGTTTAATATTTCACCTATTTCTTTTTAATAAATTATTCAACTAAAACATTAAATATCTAGCAGGTAATTGTACCGTTTCATAAATGTAATCATGTGTTACTTAGTTGTATTTTATCAATGTATGGTTTACTATTTAGTAATAATTTAAACTGAAAATATGTTTTTGTGCATTCCCAAATTAATTGATATCAAAATATCATGTTAAAGAATATTTTAGAGTGTTCTTAATTATTGAAACTACATTCGCTATATATGATAGTGAAATGCATGTGATTAAATTTATTATTATATTTTTATAAGTGATTTAAATCCTGTTATAGACTTATTTAAAAGGAATGCAGTCTGACTTCTCTTTTTCCATCCACTTAAAGACTATTTATGGAGTTTGTACTTATAAAATGATACTTACTAAATATCGAGCAATTATAGTAGAATTGTGAACAGTGTCTCAAAACTGGATCAAAAGTCTTTTTCTTACACCTGATTTGGTCCGCGCCTTAAAACAAGACAAATATTGTTTTCGGGAACCTTTTTTTCTGCTTTCGATTAGTTCACCATGAATGATATTTATATAATTTTTTTCACTCTTCGAAATATTCCTCTTGTGTGTGTGTTTCTCTCCCTCTATCGACATCAAATATACTTTTAAATTGAAGTCATCCTTGTTAAATGCAAGCGTGACGATGTCTACCAGCACCAGACGTCAGGTGACCTCTCTCTCTTTCTCACTCCTTCATTCTCTTTTTTTTCTGCACCGAGGGAACCTGATCTAATCAGGACGATGTCCTAAGTGTAAACACAGCACTCGGTTTCCTCTTCCGCAGAACCTAATGATCCCAATTACCAGGTATCTCTGCCGCTCTCCCTCCATCCAGGGGTGAATAATCCAACTGTCTCTCTACTTGCCTAGAAAGCACACATACCCACTGTCGGTGACACCCCAAAGTGACGTGCAGTAAGAGTTCACTCTCAGTACAAGCGATCTTTTTGTCATTGTTTTGATCAGATTTGGATCGCCTGTTGATCCCTTGAGTGCAGTAGTTCTGGTTGACTTCCCGTACCCTTCCTTGGTTGTTGGCACTCCTGCTTTTGTTTACTTTTGCATTAGATCTCGGTTGAGCATCGGAAACGATTTCTTCCTAGATTCTTTTGGATTGTTCCGACAATAGTTTTAGGTTTTGGCTGATGAAATAATTTTACTTTTATCTATAATTGAATGTTTTAAGTGTTTTAATATGACATAATATATAAAAAATTGTTTTTCAAGCATCTTTTGTATCAGCTTCTATAAATAATTTTCATTTTAACCGTTAGTCGTATTCTAAATCTTGCAGTATTTTTTTGCAACAATTGGCGCTAGTACTAATAAAGATATCAATCGTTTGATTCAATTGAATAGAGTAATGTTTAACCTTACGAAATACTTGTAATGAATGTCTGGTTTTCTATTTAAAACTCCTTTGTGTTGATTGCGCTTTGTGTTTTTTGTTGACAATTTCTTTTCATTGTTTTAATTTTATTTATACCGTGTTTAGATAAAGGTTGTATTTAAACTATAGGTGTCCTGAAACTGATAAAGAATTTTTTTTACATTAAATAAATGAGTCTAATTGATAATTTGAGAGGAAAACAGTTCATTTATCTTCTGCAAGTTTTACAGTTGACATTTCTGGTATTTTTATCCTAGGTTACTATATAATCAATATTCCTTAATTCGATCGATAGTATTGAAGGATCGATATTATTCATATTTTTCCAGGTTTCAATTAAAAATATATCTTACTGTGAATTTGTTTAGTTTTTTGACTATGGAACAGACACACACATTTATGGGATGACGTAAGCTCCTTGTTTACATATCTTCTACATTTCTATCTGCTCCCCATCTGCAGGCGGACTTCACAGATCTTGGGGAAGAAAGCGCCTACTTCTCCTATGGTCTTGTCCTCTTCTTGTGGGAGATTGTGCCCACCTTTTTCCTGCTTTACCTCTTCCAGATACGATTGCACTGTTGTAGGCGAGAGGTGAGTGAGTCCGAGGCAAACAGACTTCTTGTTTGTCTTACTTGTAAATCAATTTTTTTTATACTCAAGGTATCGTTTTGAATACATTTAATAAATACGTCTTAACTGTTTTTATTGCTCAGTTAACGGATTGTTTCCAAAAGTAGCTTTATCAACTCGCAAAGATATACTTATACGATTGATACACCCCCTGACGATAAAAGTTGTTTCCTATATTTTATTTAGGATGCATATTTCATTAACAAACACTCCGACCGATTTGAGGTGCTTTCTATTTTTGTTTTTAGTCGCCTAGCAACACCAAAATAATACTTCTTATCTCTTTCTTCCATGGGATGGACGATAGCCAGAGAATCTCTACCTAGTAATCTTTAAATAATGTAGAGCGTATCTTTGGAAAATGTGGTTTTATTAATTCTTTTCATTTATACACGAGAGTTATGAATGCATGGATTTAAAAGAACTATCTTCTTTGTGGTACGGTGCAAACCTGATCAAATTATACCCTCTCAAATGGCTGAAGTCATACCATTTGTATAACTTCTCAAAAATGGGAACCCTTTTCGTTGTTAGTACTTGCGCGGGTATTTCTTCAAGTTTAGAGTTTATAATGTGATTAATTTGTGGTGTCTCGTATGACGACACCATTAGGTTCTGGACTATTCCCGTTCACTCGACGTTACTATAGTAAGGAATACTTGTTATAGATACGGTTCAGTTGTCCTCGAAATGAATGCTGGCTTTTATTTTTTCTCAAACATTAATTTCAAATATATAATGAGTACTCATTTCGTTTTATTCATCTCCATTTTCAAGTAATTTGTGAACGGATATGATAATCATAATCCCCCATAATATATCGAGATGTGTGAAAATTCATAATTCTGAATTGAATGATTTTCCCAATGGTGTCTGCAGTTTAGATCAATAAGGTGGTAACATCCTCGTGTTTTTTCTACCCAGTAAAAGAATGTTTGACTTAAATTACATTTGTGGTTAAACTACCTATCGGTATAAATTGGATTTTAAATCTGGGAAATTTAGCAACTTATTCACTTATTTTATTTATTTGTTTAAATAAATGAAAAATCAACAATTTTCTTCTGTACTTACACCTAGGCCAGGGGGGACGGTTTTTTGATTTTCCATGCTTAGTGCGGATACCGCGGAAATTATCAAAAACCGTCTTTTATATAACGACTATATTATTTATATCTGGTATAACTTGTGTTTTGCTAATTATCGTGAGAGATTATTAATAAGATTTGTCTCTTTTAATTGTTTAGTTAAATGGAAAGGACAATTTGTTGTTGGATTTTGGGTGAGAGAGAGAGGATGCGGGAAACAGGAAATGAAGAAGAATATGTTCAAAAATAGTTTGCTTCGTTTTTATTCAAAGAAACTTAATCTATATTATTTTGAGGCATTGGCAGATATAATTATTGCTGCTTTTTAATCTTTTTTTAGCATTAATAGTCTAAAAATAGTCTTTCCTTTTATTTATCTTTGACTTAGTTTCACAAGAGCTAGATGGAGTGTGCGTGTGGAGTTAGTTATAAAGTTTAGACGGAGATTTTTAAAATAGAAATATTATTAGAACTGGCTTAAGTATTTGTCCTATTTAAAAAATGTATATTCAAATAATTGTTCAGGTTTGATGGGTAAATTTTGTTATGAATTTATTCAAAATAAATGTTTGTTGCATTTATCTTTGTTTTACCTAATTAATTTCTGCATTGTTAGATTGTCAAGGTGCCCCATTCTATTTTCATATAACAAGTGAATATAGTTTATTAACAAACAAAGCCATTGAGCATTGTTTGCAAAAGAAATTTCGTGTCTTAGCAACCATTTAAATAATTCGTTGGACCAATATACAAAGATATATTTTACACTCTTTTTCTTGTGTGTGAATTCCTTGTGTGATATTAAACAATTATTTCTAGTATTATAATGTTTGACTTTTCTTTGAACATTTTTTTTAATTTCAGCAAAACAAACAGATTTAAAAGTGATTAAATTAATTGTATAAAATTTTTAGTAGTGAAACAAAATTTAATTTAGATAATCTGCAGAAAGGAAGCTTTGTAATGATACAACTTAGAATACTAAGAATAGTTGAAATAGCAACTATTAATTATTGATATTAAAAACTGACAGATTTAATATTAAAAAATAAAATAATAACACCAGACTACGAAAAATAAATAATTGGTGATAATTATGATTTTAACAAAAGTTATATATTAACAATTTATATTTCATGTTGGATCTTTTTTTTCGTAATACTGTGGTTTCCATATTATGGCTTTTGCTATTAGACTACTATCGTCGAGGTCATATCAGATCGTTGCATGATCTTCACATGTATCTCCATGTGATCATTCCACTATTTCTTAAATTCTTTGTCTATTTATATCCACACTGATCCATACTTCTCGCTATCCAATGCATTATATCATACTCCACTAACTAATAAGCAAGTAAGCCACAGTTACTTGCCTCACCTACCGTTTGCATAATATAGACTTCCTCGTTGTCAATAGATACCGGGTTATTTTTAGAACTGAGAGATAGTAACAGATTGCATTCATGTAGGGGGGGGGGGGGGAGCCAATACCCTAGTAGTGTCTACAAACAAGACTAACACACTTCTCTCTGCTTTTTCCCTTCCTCTCTACAACGTTGACTGAATGCATGCTTGCATATGCTGACGTGCGCGCTCACTTTAAGCTGTCTATTCGACCATAGACAGGGCTCGAAATGGGCTAAAAATAGGCACGAGCCACCCCCTCTCATTTGAAAAGAATATGATATATAGAGAGAGAGGGAAGATTTTTGCTCTTGCCTTGTTTTTATCCCAGGAAGGAATCATGTGAAGTAAATTAGTGAATGTCATCTTTCTCTCCCTCTCGCTCGCTCGCTCTTGTCCTCCACTGGCGTATTTCTGTTCTCCAGCATCACATGTGCTGCATATCCTGCTGCCACCCTGGCTGATGCATGCGAGCGGTAAAAGTAAACGGCTATTTTTAGCTACTCTTTAATGTTATCATTAGTAGGGAAATTTGTTTTTAACATTGTAATTTATAGAAAGCGAAGGCGCTTACCTATTTTGCTTATTAAATAAGTTTGTTTTTTGTTTCATTTCTGTTCCTGTATAATATAATAATGACAGCATTTATTCATTATTTTGAGGTTTTTGTTGAACGAATTCCCAGGCTCCTTTAATAATTTGTTTCTATTTATATCTTTATTTTGCAAAAAAAGTTTAATTGTAATTCAAGTGAAGAGGGTAAGTCTTCTTCTTACTTCTACAGAAAACTAAATTATTCCGTTTTCACTGCACACAAGCTTATTATATACAATCATTTTAACTCTGGTTAGCTGAGAGCGGTGGAAAGAGGTATAATAAAACAAGGTCAATGTTGGTCTATTATTGCCTCGGTTGTACTACAAATGAAGCTATAAACAGCTCAGTTGACTAAAAATATCCTTGAAATTATGACAAAAGTCATTCGCTTTATTGTTATAAAAAAATATTGTCGTTATATTCTGTTATGAAGAGGAAGGATTTGAGTGCCTATTAATCCTAAAAATAGAACTGATTTGGTATTTATGCAATTAGAACTGAATAAACAAGGTAGACATTGACATTAATAAATTCATTTATTTTCACATCCAAAAATTGGAAATTTCGTTTTCATTTGCGATGTGGAATAATTGAAAATTGAAATCTTACTGATTATGAGCAAAACACGTCAAAACGGAAGTGACATAGTTTAAATCTTCTTTTTTCATAACATAAGACAATGTCGCAATTTTGAAACAGATCTCATTCATCAAGCTATTTTTAAAGATATAGTTGTGTTTGTCAATTTATTTATAAGTTGTGCATTGAATTCTTGTATAAGCTGTCTTTGAATTATATCCATATTGTAAATTAATATCTTTGTATTCATCTGTTTATTTATAATATAATTTTTTTATTTCATTTTGGAAGTAATAGCTTGTATCATATAATATTCTTGTATCCCATATTTTTTGTTGAAGTTATTTTAAATTGATATATTGCAACTTATAGTTCACCATAATTTTGTTTTGATATATTATTTAAATGTTCTAAATTTGTCATAATTCTACTTTTGAATTTTTTAATTACTTCTTAAAATTACTCTGAATTATACAGTATTCTCAATTTCACTTCAATGACCGGATCCGTCAATTCCTTTATCTCTTTATCTAGATGGTTAGGGTTGGATCCAGTGAAGACGCGCGTGTTGTCGGGGATCTAGCCGCTGTGGAAAGATCATATTTCTTCTCAAATGTTGGTCGTTATGATTCTCTGGAATCAGGGCTGGGGGGAAATCCAAGTTCTGGATCCATGAAGAGCAACAATGGGTGAATAGTCATGGATATTTTACTATATACATTCTATAGAAGGGAAATCATAGAGATATAACTATACTATGCATTCTATAGAGAGGAAAATCATAGAGTTATAACTATACTATGCATTCTATAGAGAGGAAATCATAGAGATATAACTATACTATACATTATATAGAGAGGAAATCATAGAGATATAACTATTCTATTATAGAGAGGAAATCATAGAGATATATCTATACTATACATAATAATGTATAGTAAAAAATCAAAGTAGAGAGGAAATCAAAGATATAACTGTACTATAAATTATATAGAGAGGAAATTAGAGATATGACTATATACCATACGTCATTATAATAAAGAAATATAATTGAAATTTTTACATTTTAAGTTTATGTTTATATTTTATGTTTATGATTTAATTGTATAATTATAATTATTTTCTTTGTTATATACTCTTCCGCGCACATACTTCAATATCTAAATAAATTAAATTTCTTTTGTATAAAGTTTAAATTGTTCAGTAAAATTGTACTTAGTATAATTTTAAATGTTATTTTACAATTTTCGGTTAAAAATTGAAAGTTTTCTATAGATATTGAACCCTCTTATATTTTGATTTTTGCATATTTTAATCTGCATTATTTTTTTAATTAAATAATTTAATTCTTGATCACATAGTACAATTCGGTTTTAATATCTATGATTATTAATAATATTATAATATATATATATTACACAGTTTAATCTCACGTGATTTAAATAAACGTCAAGGTACCTTTCAAAATAATCTCTTTATATCCGGATTTTAAATTTAAGACAAGGCAACGTTGTGGTATCTCATTCACTTAAATACACTGATTGCTTGTAATATAATATTTTAACCTTGGAAACACTTTCTGTGAATTCCAATAGATTGAAACTTCTATTAATTCAGGAGAGAAAATGTCTAGTTATAAATATACCAAAGATACTAACTTTTAATTGCTTTTAATTGTAAATTTATATGATGGATATAATCTGTGTTATTAGATTAAATTATTCATTGGTGATAAAAGTCTCTGTCCCGAAATATCGCTTACCTCCCACGTTTCCGTAAATTTAAATCCAAATTTTATTAAATAATTCATTGGAGATGTCAATAACTCGATTCTAATTTTACTTTTTGGTTTAAAAGTCTAATACTGTTCGAACTTGGAAGTTTTATGTGACACTATTTATTGAGAAATTGCCGGAAAAGGTTTTCTTTACTGGCAGGGTTGCAGCTATTGAGAAGGTTGGAAATCATAGAAATATAACTACTATACATTACATTATAATAATAGTGAGGAAATCCTAGAGATATAACTATACTATACATTATATAGAGAGGAATCCTAGAGATATAACTATACTATACATTATATAGAGTGGAAATCATAGAGATATAACTATACTATACATTATATAGAGAG
>JAUZNC010043591.1:0-16969 GCA_034780395.1 Vannuccia rotundouncinata | reverse complement strand
AATCATAAATCCATGGTAGTTGATATAGATAGTTTTAATCTAGTCACAGCGATTTTAAATTTAAATCATAGATTTAAGGATAGGTCACATCACTTTAAAATGTAAAATTCATAGATTAAAATTTTGTTAACGGGTATATCTTTGTGCGCCACCCTGTATATTATAATAATTATATGTTGGTCAGATTGGAGGTTCATTCTCATAATAATCGTTTTTGGCTATTGTTACATTTTTAAATCCTTCCAGTACAGATATTTTTTATATTATACTTACAAGTTGTCGTATTATTTATATATTTCAATTAATGAAGTCAATAGATATTACATTTGCTAACTTATCTAAATAAGAGTACATTTAAGCAAACCTGCATTGATAATGATCACTGTTACATAACCTGAAATGAAATATTACAAATAGACATAAGTAATGACATAGAGACAACATATACAAGGCAGTGGCATAATGATTGCATAATCCTATATCTCCTCTAAAGTTTTTATTGGGAAGGGGGGGGGGGCGCTAGCCCCCCATAATTAATGTCGGTTAATTAATTAAGTACTTTGCGGTTTTTACCCAGTTTTTGACAAAACACTAGTAAAAAATCTGTTTAATCGATGTACATGTCATTTTGTTTTGCATCTTTAAAAAAATACATTTTTGGAGATATTATGATATGTTGTCAGGTAAAAAGCATTTGGGTGGCATGATTGTACCCAATATAAAAATGTTGGCGCCGATCATGAACTGAGAAATGTAAACGGGTTGGAGTTTGAAAAGAACATAAAAGTATAATAATAATAATAAATAGGCTTTATTGGCAAAAATGACAGACGCATATATATGCATATATGCAGGTATAATGTTTAATAATCTAAAAAACGTTGAAAAAAAACAACCACAACCTTTTGATAATGTTTAATAGATAGTTAATAGTTCGTATGAAATTGTACAAAACTGTTAGGGATATATTATAAATGTCAACAAATATAAGATACTAGTATTTTATGTTTTTGTGCAGCATCCTTGTGACAAAACATTTTGAATTATGATTATTCAGCAGCGGAATCTCTCTGTCGTGCGTGGAAATTGTAGATCTAGTTATAGTATTTGTGTGAGGTTTGGGGCGGTAGAAATTTCTTTATAGTATATGAATTCATTTATCAGGCTGATGATTTTTTTGAATAAGTTAGTTTCTTGATCCTCGGTTATTTTTTCAAAGTTTTTTTCATATTTACATAATTTAAACTTTTTGTATCTTTGAATAAATTTTTCTATTATGTTGCGGTCTGCTGTTGAGGGGAAGACCCACCATCCTGGAATAGCGTATTGCAATCATCCAAGTATTTTTGCTTGGAAAACTAAGTATATTTTCGAAACTGAGGCCATGATTTTTGTGGATTTTGATTGCGTAGATTTTTTTAAAACATTTGTTAATTTGGTTATTTATGTGTTCTGTAATATTCATTCGATTGGTGAAGGTGACGCCGAGGATTTTGATTTGATTTGTTCTTGGTATTCCTTCTAATTCAGGTGGGGGTTTTGACTTTTGACTTTTCATAAAAATATTTTCCTTGGATTTGTCTTCATTCAATTTCAGATTGTTTTCTTTTCACCATTTTCTTGTGTTATTGATTTCATCTTTTGTTTCATTGGAGTCTGATGCTGGGATAATAAGGTAAGTGTCATTGCATATTTAACAACATTATTTCCTTCTATTATTGGCTTTAGATCTGAGGCGGTTACTATGAATGCTGTCGGGCCCACTGCTGAACCCTGAACTACTCCTGCGTTAATGCTTGCTATTTCGGATTTGTTGTTGTTTGATATTGTTCTGTGTTGTCGGTTTGAGAAGAAATCGAATAGCCAATTAAATATACTGCAGTCGTCTATATTGAGTTCAACAAGTTTTTGAATATTTGATTGTGTTTAACTGTGTCGAATGCCTTTGAAAAATCTATGCAGATGACGCGGACATATTCTTCTGATACCAAAAAATTTGATATTATTGTTGTGAGTGCCATTATTGCTGCAGTTGTACTTCCGGAATGTCTAAAAGGGTACTGGTCTTCGTAAATTTTGTCTTTATTAATACTTGGCTGGGTAAATTTGCTTACAATCGGCTTTTCAGCGCTTCTCGATAGAATTGATGGGACACTTATTGGTCTGTAGTCCACCGGTGTTTTGGGTTTTGATATTTTTTCGATCGGGGTTATGTTGGCTTGTTTCCACTGATATGGCACTTTTCCTTCATCGACTGATCTGTTTAGTAGTGATGTGATTGGATTTTCTAGGTTGTCTGCCAGAGTTTTCAGAAACCAGAAAGGTATATTATCTGGCCCACTTGCTGTTTTTTTAGACTTAACGACCTATGTATTTCTTGTATCTCAAATGCTTAAGTGTTTTTTGGAACTGTTGTTAATTTATGTGGTTTTATATAGTTATTATCGTTGGAGGTATTTGCATAGGGCTTGTTCAGGATTTCTGGAGATAATATTGTATTATTCTTTTTTGTTATGTTTCTGTTTGGTTCTTTGATTGATTCCCATAAACTTCCTTGGATATTTTTAAGTCGGTTAGCATTATTGGCGATTATGGTTTTCGAGATGTTGTTAGTGATTTGATCTGCTTGTTCAGTTTTTCACTTCTTCATTAATTTGTTTTTTCTTCTAAGAAGTATTTTTATGAATGGTGTCAAGAAAAGCGGATAGGATGTGGTAACAGTTATTTTTCTTAATGGACAGAATTTGGTAAAGGTTTGAAATTAATAAGATTTTTTGTCAGGAAAATGTACTAATGGAAAACACAATGGATAACATAATGAAAAATAGCACAGTGAATGACATAGATGCAAAGTAAACATTGTTTGCATTTTTGTTTCTGTCGTGTATATTATCTAGGTTGTGTCTTTTTACCTTGGCCTTTTTTGTAGGAGCTGCTGATTGCTTCTGTATAGTGTGAACATCTAATAAGTGAGAGGCTGATCGTTTGGCGACCTCTTTATAGCTTCTATAAATAATGCTATTTCCTCTGCATTCATGTCCTGGTTTTTGTCGCACTGGAGGTCTAATTGAATTTCAGTGTCTTGGATACCTCTTGCAAGAACATCTTGTAAGATGTGTTCAGTGTATAGTTAACCTGTGCGTCGCAATTGAATCAGTGGGTGAGAAATTTCTTAATTGGCTCGTCGCGGTCTTAACGCATATTGTGTATTGTGTCTCGTGCAACCATTGTGTTCTCTTCACGAACGGCTATAGCTTCTTACAATAGCCAGTAGGACATCGGCTTCTATTTTGGTGACGTCGAGCTGCAGCATTCCAGTATTTGGATGATGATCTGTCCTGGCCTGTTAACTTTGTAGTGTTGACGTAGCCTGACGTAATCGTACTAGCAGTGGAGATAATGTGTCGTTTGACTTTGTCGATTTTAACAGCTGATTAAAGGTTGGTCCTGAGATCAGTGGCGCCATGATATGGGCTGTGAGAAGCACGGCGACGATAGCTGGATCTAGGTCATCAGTGGTGTATTCGCAGTCAGGGATTTGACATTGTATTGCGAGCATGCTTTGACTGTCAGTATATGCTATGATAACCGTGATCATTAATAAGTAATGGATCTATTTAAGCAAAGTTGTATTGATAATAACCACGGTTCCAACCTGAAATGAATTAATACAAATAAACATAACTTAAGTAATTTCATAATAAGCAACATGAACATATACAAGACAGTAGCTAAAAATATAACATGTAGTATACTGATTGCATAGCCCTCTATTATCTTTATAGAAAACAATCTTTATATAATTGTATAATAAATAAATTAATCCGTTAATGGTTATTTAAATCTATATATTTTTAATTGAAAAATTAGATAAACTTCAAAATGTTTGTTTAAAAAATATTTAATGTAAAGTATATGTAGTGTATTATAGATTTTTTATAGAAATATATATATACATTTTACTCATTAAATGAATTACTAAATATATTTTTTATATATATATAAATTATAAAGAAGCGGTGATTTCAAGCTAGGACGATTTAATCGATCAGAGTTACTATAATATAATATAAAGTAAAATTATAATATATTATTTATAATATATCAACTTTCTAATTACTTTTTAATTAGTTAATAATGTAAATAAAATTATGAATATCATTTTTTACAGAAACGAAATTAGAAGTTAATTGTACCACACATTGATTACTATCTATAGAGCTAGTTTTGCATGAAAATTCATTTATTAATGTATCTTGTATTTAATGAATTTTCACAATCCTTAGATCATGCAGTACTTTTAGAAAATCCATAAAATGTGCATCTATTTTAAGATAGCATAACACAATTCATTTAATAATATATGTAAGTATTTAAAAAGGTTGTTGCTATTTGGACATATGTCCATCTACCTCACACACTATTCAGACATGCATGAGGATAACCATAGCACAGTTCAAGGATTTAGAAATTTTTTTAATTATTAGATTTTTTTTAAGCTTTTTATCGATTTTATTATCCAAAATTTCCATGTTTCTGATGTTCAAGGTGTGGTAGAACCTTTTTATAAAAATCCAAATAGTGAGAGTAATTAATGTATGTATGTCCAAATTTGGGATAATATTAATAATACTATATCTGTAAATATATTAAATCTGTAGATGGATGTACATCTCAATAGACACCTTGATTTAAAAAATATTTATATAGATATTTTCCAGCCTGCCTTCGTTTCTTTTATATGCCAGATATGTTAGCTTTTTCAGATTTTTTTATATATACAATTCCTTATTATATGCCAGATATATCCTCATAGGTCTACATATAATGCAGCCTGGATTCCATATAGCTCTAGTACTTAACAGTATATTTTACCTTGTTCCTATTCTTTATTTATAAAATTCCTGATTATATAAGAAGAGATATATGTTGAGTCCAGTTTGTGAATGGGATATACCAACAACAAACAATTTGAATAATACAAATGGTTTGTGAACAGGACAATTATGCTTGTACCAAAAACTTAAATAGTTAACAGCAAATGATTATTTTTCTAAATATATTTTAAAAATATTTATTGAAATTATTTATTGAAATATTAAATCAATTTGCATTTTAATAATAATTTTATTTCAACTTATTATATATTCATTCTTAGTACAATAATCTTGTTTATTCCAACAATGAATATACCATAGGTTGACATAAAATTGCTATTGATATCCAAATTGATTTAATATTTCAATAAATAATTTACATAAACATTTTTGAATATATTTACAAAAATAATCATTTGCTGTCATACGTAATAATGGTATTAATCTTATTTTATTTATAATACAATAAAATTGGTAGAATAATTTTGGCTGTCCTAACTACAAGTTTAAATTGACTTAAAATTAAACATAAAACAATTACAATAGAATTATATAATAGAATACAGTTAATATATGGACATCAAAAAATAATTAGTTGCTATAATACCTATATAACTATATATATATATATTTTTAATTCATTGTTAGTACATCCTATTCCAGGGATCATGGAGTGTAATTTTAGGTGGAAGGGGGGGCTCAAAAATCCAAACAAAAATTATTATATGCAGTATAACATTGACAAAAATGAAATGACATAATTATTATAAGTTTTTTTCTATGGTTATTGATTTTATTATAGTGGTATACTCATTCTTGATAATGGTAAATTTTTTTGCATTTAATCCAATCATTTCTCCCTTGCAAATGATTGAAAAATTTTTCCTTTAAATCTTAATGTAATGTCAAAAGTGGATTGTAGTTATTGGGAAAGCTAATTATTTTAATTTTATACCATTATTGTTATTTTCTTTTCAAAACAATGTCATAACCCTCTAAAGTTGGCATAATTTTAAAAGCCCCTCAAATTAAAGTTTGACATCAAATTGATTAATCATGGTTCACACTAAATATTGATGAAAACAATTACTTTTTAAGCATAAATAAAGATCCATAAGACTATTGTTGCATAATTTAATGAACATGTAAGATATTAATTGTTTATATAAAATAGGCAAATAATAGTAGTGTATCGCATTTACCTGTAGAGAAAATAAAATATTAACAAAAAAATTTCTATTAAAAACCTAAAAACATACATTTTACATTAACAAGCATATATAAGTGCAACAAAGGATATGTAGGAAAAGCATATTCATTGGGTTTTATTCCTAACACAAACATATAGCATAAAAAATATATTTACAACTGAATAAACTAAAATAAATGTTTTCTAAGTGCATAATAAATCAGTATAGTATATTTACCTATACAAAATTCCCAAAGTTCTTGCATCTATTATGATTAGCATTAGCAAAATACTGAGCAATTGTCTTTACACAAATGTTGGCTGTTCTCTCCTTGTGCCAGTGCAGGATTGCCCTGTATTTAGCTGCCAAATGAGTGTATTGTGTATGTATAAGGACTGTTGGGACATGTAAAAGTAAAAAGGCACCTAACATAAAGATATTAAGGACATGTAAAATGTCAACCATAGTTTATTTCACCTGCTTATGTGAAGGCATCAATTTTATCCTAATAATATAAAAAATGAACAAAATATTTTTACATAACAATATTTAAGGCACCACTTTTGCTAAAAAAGTGGGGGGCTTAAGCCCCCCCTGGCTCCGCAGTCCCTGCATTCACATTCACAGATTTCAAATTTACACCCAGTACACAACATATGTACCTTGGGCTACATGGAATGCACAGCAGCAGGCTGCAAATTACCCACTAGGCTGCCAGTGCTGCATTTTTTATAATAGATTTTTTAACTGCTTTTTTTATGAATGTATTAAAAAAACATTTTTTTGTACCTTTTTCCTTATCATAATAATTTTTTGTTGTCCTGAGTATGACAATATTGTATTATATTGATAATCATTATATTTTTTATTATTTTAAATTTTTATTTTGTTTGATTTTATTTTCCTTAATACATAACACAGGGTGCCAATGGGTATGTGAATTATATGCGAATTTCAAATTTAGTAAAAAATATATATTAATTTTGTAGCATGAATGTGTATTTTCAAATGTTCCAATTATTTAAAATAATCAATTTGCTATTTATGGTCTTAAGATTTATTTCAAGCCTTATAGCTTCAAAAAATGTTGGCCTTGTGAGCTGAATTATATGATATACTTCCAAGAAATGTGAATCAGTGGCACTTTTAGCCAATGAGTTCATTATGCTGTTTTTTTTGCTAATTATTGTTTTTTTTGAATAATAATCACTGTTTTTTTTACTCTTTGCATTTTTATTTTTAAAATTTAATTTGGTAGCAGTGAGTACTACTGAAGAAATTCAGATATTTAACTAGATCCATCCCTGCCCTCTGGATCTGCCTGATAACTTGGAATTATTTATCAACCCTCCTCATAAATTATTCTAATTTTGGTACTATTATAAAATATATGTCAAGAATACTATCAAGAATAAATCATAAAATAACAAATACTTACAAATTTAGAATTACTTGAAATGATTGTACAATCTAACTAGTAGAAGTGAAACAAAGCACATAATCCTTATAAAATATCCTTCTTTTCATCTGTCAAAATCTATCTGCTATCAGCCAATCAGAATTGATTATTTTTAAAATTTTAAATATTTCTCCCATGCATCATAGGAAATGATGAAACATTTTCTCAACTTGCAATAGGTTAGTTCAACCCATATTTGCTGATTTAGCTAGAATCTATTTTTTGAAATCCATACAAGTAATAAAATTATCATGGCAAGACAGTCTTGCCACCTGGGTTCAAATGGTTAATATGGCAGCAATTTCAATTGTCTCTGGCATAATACACTCACTGAATGCCAATTAAGGTAGGGTATTGTGAACAATTTGATGTTATTATGTTCTAGTTCTATGTTCTAAACTGCATGACCTAGGGCCCCATGTTGTCTTAATTCACCACTGCTTATATATTAATACATGTTATGGGCCTATCAAATCCTTTCAATTTGGTTCTTGTTTTATAAATCCATCAAAGATACTTCAAAATATGAATATAAAACTTTTACTGACAGTATGTTAAATTTCAGATTCCCAAAAACATGTTATTTCTATTCACTTAAAATGTCAAAATATTTGGGAAATTGATAGTTTTGGGAATTCCAAGTTGAGGGAAAACACCTACACCTTTACAGTCTAATTCAAAATGATATACAATATGTGGGTGTTCACACATACAGCCAATAAGTAATATTGAGAAATTTAGTTGATGAATTTGAATTCATTGTTCTTTATAATTATAATACTAAATGTGAATTTTATTAATTTCTGTTATTATAAAAACATAAATAATTTATATTATAATAATTTATTACATGTAAAAAACAATAAGAAATTACTCTTTTATTTCATATACATGGTGTTATCCACACATTTTGGTCACTTTTGTGTCCACATTAAAAAATATGATGTACCTATGTTTGTTTTAGTCTATAATTTTATTATTGAAGTTAATAATATTGAAAAAGTACCTTTTATCACAAACATATGAATATTTATAAATTTATATATATTATTGAATTATATTATCATCTTATCAACAGTGTTGATGAGACGTCGATGAAATGACCACTTTGTGCTGTTTTAGATTAAATAGTTGAAATACGTTAAGTATATAAGATATTTGAAATGAAATTTGTATTCATAATATCCAAATATTGTATGTTATGATTAAATTGGATACACAAAATAGTCAATATGGATTCATTTAAAAATGTTTGGGGTAGATGAGATGGCATTTTGTGCTTAATTTAATTCATGAATTTATATATATATGCCCATACATATTCAAACAACAAATTGCAGTTTAAATTCGATGCTTTTTCACAAAAACAGCTAAAATGTGCAACCTCAATGCTTATAAGTCTTGATATATTTATTTTCTATAAAAATGGCGTTGATGAAATAATAAAAAAGCATTGATGAGATGATTCTTGAAAATTAGGGACATATCTATTTTTCATATTATAAACAAAAAATTACTCTTTCATTATATAAAAAATATATATTTATAAAGTAATGTCAGTGCTATGTTAAAAAATACCTTTTATTAGACACCAGGTATCACTAAAACGAGTCAATGTTACAGTTGTCTGATTTGGGACATATTAAAATACAGGGGTTGTGCACTCTCTAAGAAGATTAACGATCACCATAATGTTCAAAACCAGATATTCATTTATAGTTTTAAAAAGAAATGATTTCAGGCTTTCTAATGATATATAATATTCATATATTTAAAAAGTACAGTGGTGTCCTTAAGGCAAGG
Organism: Vannuccia rotundouncinata; assembly: GCA_034780395.1. Taxonomy (NCBI): domain Eukaryota; kingdom Metazoa; phylum Platyhelminthes; order Proseriata; family Coelogynoporidae; genus Vannuccia; species Vannuccia rotundouncinata. The sequence goes on along the minus strand of JAUZNC010043591.1, from coordinate 7,640 downwards.
GACACTTTTGACTAATATTTTACGAATTCCTGTGGATAACACCACATACATATATAAATATACTATATAGGATTCTCAAAGTCATATTGTTCTATTGTATTACTACCTATTGTATTCTACCTACTATTAATAAAGCTATTTTATTAAAAAAATCTAATTGCAATTAAAAACAAAAATCCTATATTTGACAAAAAACTTAATTATTTTTTTTGAAAAATGGATTCATAAAATGAATTATTTATTAATTGAAAATATTTATATATATGCAAAATTAGAACAAAAATACAGAAAAATTTCATTCTAAAATAGGAGAGACAAAAAAATATAGAATGTGAGTTTTATATTATGCAATCATTTGGTTATTTGATTTATTGTCAGAAATCCACTAGTTGGATAACCAAAGCAAATAATGAGCACAATTTGAAGATCCAGTACTTTTTATTCATAATAATGTCTAATATAGTGTTCGTTTTAGTAAGGATTATTTATTATTGCAGCAAATGTATCTAAAGTTTGCACAATTTTGTCAGTTATATATATAAGAATTCCATATTATATCATATAAAAATATACAGGTAAATTACAATAAGCTAAAATAAAAATATTCTGAGAACATATAGAGAGTTTTATATTTTACTTTATTGTATTTTATCTTATTTGGTTGTATATTTAATGATGTACTTCTATATTCATTCTACCATACTATAATAATCATTTACTAAATTTATGTAGATTTTTACATAAAATTATTTTAAGAATTATTCCAATATTCTGATTGAGAAGAAATATTAAATTATTTTTTTGTAATAAGTAGTGTTAAACTTTATTAATATTATAGTTATTTCTTCAAGCAGAAAATTAAAAAATTAATATGGTATATGTCGATGTGGGAAATGCCAACTAAATTGTATTCCCATTTTTCAAAATTGAGTTTAACTAACATTGTTTTAAAACATTTTGAAGATTTAGATGTCAAAGTATCGTACTTCTATCTTATTTCATTCTGTAGTTATTAACAGTGGTCAAACTACTGTGGTCAAACTATCATATACCAAATTTATTAAAGCACTAATAATCGGTAAACTAATGTATTCCTAAAAGTGCATACTATTATATTCCTAATAATTTATGAATTAGGAATACAATAGTATTCACATTCATCCACTATAACCAACTTCTTAGCAGGACTGTTTATATTTAGAGATTAATTTTGTAAACCTTTTATAAATCAAAAAGTTGAATAAGACATTTTCTCTATAATTTATAATGTAGACAGGTTTTGGCCATCATTGGACATTTTCAGTACAATAATATGAACAAAATACAACCTGCAATTAGCAGAGTTTACAAGTAAAGGAACAATATCGATTATGTGGAATAATGGATATGAGATTAGAATATATATATTTTAGAGAGGTAGACATATATAAGAGATGTAGTTGTCAATTAAGTTTGGGCCTTTAGGATTTAAAAAACTGAAAACCTACTGAACGATTTTAAAACAAATTTGAAGAATACTCAAGAAATCAGTAGTATTATTACACATATTATTATGAGCTCCTTTTATTTGTACATCATATAGTATGCCTAATTATGCTATTGATTTCTCCAAAATTTCTGCAAATTTGTTTGCTTCTTCTTCTGTGACTGATAGATTTTAGAGACACTGCATATAGTTTGTTAACTCTGTTAATTTTCTTAAGGTTAATGTCCTTTCATCGTATTAAATGTAATAATATATAATACAAATAATAATTAAATGTATTACTATTGAAATAATAAAACATAAATTATGTAATGTTACAATAAAATAAATTTCAATAGTCTTAATAATATTTTCATTAATAATATAGTTTTAGTCAATGACTATATATGAAAAATTAAATAATATATAAAAATGTGTGTGTGTGTGTTTGCCATACGACAATGCCAGAAATGGTCTTGTATGATGTACATATATATAAAATTACAACATATCTATTCAATACTAAAATTTTCGGTTTGAATATAAGTATTTAGCATTGTTTAATACACTATAGTATTGAATGTGACTGATATTTGAACCTGCTACTTCTAACATATTTCCAAAAAAACGAATAGAACCCAATCATATAACCTGTTTAATATACTAAATTTGCATTGTTAATATGCTTTGTTACATCATATTAGGGATTTCTGGTTCAAGCTAAGTCCGTATTATTTATGTAATTTGAGATTTATATGTCTTTCTCTAAATATTTGTAATGTGAAATTACGCACTAACTGATACCTTTTGCAATTAGCATTATATTCAATGAATTGGTATAAAAGATGTGCATTGGTTAAGGGTTATACTAAAGTTATACTTATAGTTATAATATACAATATCCACATACATTATTGAAAATTTTCTGAAACTGTTTATTTTACGCACTTTAACTAATCCTTGAACAATAAATTACATCTTCACGCTTATTGCAGTCTCTCGAATTGTATACAAGAATCGTCATTCACGAATGGGCAGCCAAGGCTCCAAGGCATCATATCCACAACTTGAAAGTCTTAATGGAGATTTCGAACGGTGAGTTACAAGATCGCTCTAACTACATTTCTTGTGAGGAATCTGACACATTTTATCGTTAATCCTGAGTCAAACAGTATTCCAGACTACTTCATTTCTCAGAATTATACTTTCTTTAATACATAGAGTTACTTCTCTTACATCTCCAGGTGCATTAGACTAGCCAACAACTTGCCGGATGACCTCTTCATCCCAGTCCGTATTGCCGCTGTGCTTGAGCGACCTCGAGTGTCCGGGCCGGAGGAAGTCGCCCACACCTGGGACCCGACAGCCCACTCACATAACGTCTATATTCTTCCTAACGATCCACATGTTGTCCACAGGAACCCGGTAGCACAGAGCACAGACTGTGCCCGGGGTCATACTGGTGTGTCATCTGGTATTCACGCTTGGATGATTCAGTGGAATAAAAAGGAATATGGATCCCATGCTGTTGTTGGTGTAGCAACCATCGATTGCCCCCTTCAAGTATTTATTACAAAAAAATGTTACAATTTCTATCCCTTCAGATTAAAACTTTTCCTCTTTCATCAGCATCAGGGCTACAGCAACTTGATTGGGTCCAACGAGGAATCCTGGGGCTGGGACCTCCTCTCTCAAAGAGCCATTCACAATGTCTCACAGGCCGGACAGGTCAACAATTCGCCTCAGTTCCCATGGAGACAAGAGAGGGACAACCAGTTCCCATGGAGACAAGAGAGGGATAACCAGTTTCAGAATCTTCGTCGACTGGCCTCTCAATCCTGTCAAGCTGGAGCGATTGCTTCCTCGCGTATCCTGGACAACCAAACGCAGAAATCGTCGACCACACGTGAGGAAGAAAACGAAGCTAATGCCTTTTCCCCAACGAGAGTTGTCAATGCACCATACCCAAGATGGAATATTTTGTCTAATAAACAATGTAGGTATTCTTCATGAGTGATCAGAATTATTTTTAGCAGCTGAATTTTACAGTGAATTACTGTCTTCAAATACATATAATTACAAGTTTTTTAGTAGTCTAAGCAACTTCTCTTCGCTATTTGTTGTTATGAGCAGGTCAAGAATCAGCTGGTATTATGTATATGATCTTGGATATGATGGAGGGCACTCTCTCCTTCGTTGTGGATGGTTGCTATTTAGGAGTGGCACATCGGGGACTTCAGGGCTACACCCTATATCCTGTGGTGAATTGTGTCTGGGGAAACTGTGAAATACACCTCACATATCTCAACGGTCTTGATCCAGGTAATGTTCTTTTTCAATCAGGTTTTCTGCGAAAATATTAGAGTTTGGTCAAGAGGGATAAATTAAATTAGAAAGTGGCATGCGACAAAAAAGGTGTATAAATCTCGAATTTCATCAGGAGAACAAATTTTATAAAAGGTATCGATTTACAGGAATGCGCAGAAAGCACTGTGCTGTTACAGTCAAACACCCTTCTTGCGAACCTATGTGAGAAGTTCGCAATAATGATTTCTTCATATTTTTTTAACAAAAGATAATAACAGTGAGTATTGCAGATTCTTAAATAAAACAAAAACGTTTAAATGCATAGTGGATGTACTCATCATACAACTTCATATATTTATGTCTGCATATATATGTATTTCATTAGCATATTCAGTTTATTTTAAAAGAAATAAATCACAATTTCAGACAGACTAGACGACGCAGTATACCCAGTATCGGTATAGAAATATAAAACGCGACCTAATGACAGAAAAGCAATAACCGGTAGTACGCAGTAAACCATATACGCGCGGAATAACGATGTTGAACTGTATTGTAAAATTATTAGTATACAAATTTTGAGGCACTTCTAGTAATGTATAAGAAAAGAATGAATCAAAATTATTTTAGAATTTTATTGTGTCAGAGGATTTTCTAGTTTTCAAAAATTATTTTTTTCTGTAATGACTTATCTGACAAGACATACATATTTGAATTTTACTATATTGATAAATATGTCTATTTTACTATATATTTTACTATAAATTTTACTATATATTTACTATATTTTACTATATATTTTACTATAATTGATAAAAGTTATACTACATAATATAGTAAAGCAGAAGTTTTATTCATTATTAATTATCCTTATCGGCGCTCCAACACTTCAGAACCACCTTCGTTGATGCAGCTCTCCCATCATGCCATCCTCCAACAAATAACCAAAGCCATTTGCACCCAGGCCGCTGCTGCAGCCAATATATCCGCTCGACCCAGCACCAGTTCCAGTCACCAGAACAGTCAACAGCCGAATTCTAGCACCATGTCCACTCGCGATAGTAATGATAATATGAGCCCAGAGATTGATGTCCGCAGCGAACGAAATCAACGAATTTCTCGGCTTCCTCTGCCTAAATGCTTTCGGGATGAATTATTGCAAAATTGGTACTAGAAAAGAAATTATTGTTGGTTGACTATTTTTAAATAAATTTTAGTTAAGAAATAAGTATAATTAATTTGTGACACTGTTCAAGCTAATAAAAGTCTATCCTTATTAGGTAATAGTTATAACTACATTAAAAATGTTTGAAACATTCTACTGTTGTGTACTTTTGTTTCTTGAATCTATAATCGTTCCATTACTTCCATTGTTACTATAATTCTTACTATTTTCTTCCTTCATAATAAATGAAAACAGCACCGTTCTGATTGGCTAATTTTCATTACTTTACTTTCGATTTATATACATATTTAAAAAAGTTTTCATTTGAATCAAAACATTTAACATCTTTTATCTGAGTGATTTCATTGTGAAAACTATTGTTATGTATATGTTTATTATAGTGTATATATGCTAGTTATTCTATTGACTTATCTTACACTATTATCTTGGCCAAAACAGTCATTTCTCCAATCGGTTTAATTGAACTATTTTTATGTATTCGTTTGTTAATGTTGTTAATTGTAGTTATATGATTCTATGATCTATGTAATACTTGGTGATATTTTGTTATTCGTTTTCTATTTTTATTTATGTGTAAATACTACTATAAGCTTAGCCATACTATTTAGTTTCATTATGTTATAATGCAAACAATTATTACATATTTAACATTGTATATTTCTCGATAGTTGCGAATTCCTATTACTTAATAAAATAGGTTCTTGCTAATTTTATAATTTACCTTCATAATGAGTGGCGCATTTAATGCAATTCCATTTCATGTATAAATTTAATTTATCATAATTTAAATTAAGAGGACCAAAGCAAAAATAATAGAGTTAAACAATTTATAGGTGTACAGTATCGGTGATTGCTAAATTTTCAAATCGGCATTATATTTAATTCAACAAATTGTGACATTTATAATTTATTATAGTTAATCTAAAACTTTATAAATCTCATGACTGGTCAATTTTTGCAGCAGAAATTGTTTGATAAACGTCACCATAGGTAATTAAAAAGTTCAAAATATAAGTTTTAAATTATATGAACTTTCGAAATCTTTATTAGAATAACCAGTGAAATAGTTGTCAATAGTAAAACGTTGTATCCATTTAGAGAAATTCGCAACATTTTTGATAAATATAGTAAAAATAATACCTATTTCGTTAAAGCAGGATATTTTCCTAAAATGCAGCGATATGTTTTGTATTGAAATAATAAATGCTCGTCTTTCTTATTTTATAGAAAATAGTCTACTTTATTAAAAAATATAAATTTTCAATTTTATAAAATTTACAAGTACCTAATAATTTGACCTACCTACTTTTATTTACAAATATTTTTTTATTATTTGAAGATAAATGTGTTTCCACAAACACACATCCCTTATAGCTTGGACAACAACAAAAAAATTGAGCAATCATCGACTATAATATATCATGGTTAGAGAAATGATTAATATTTATCAATAAAATTTTGATTTCAGTAAAAATAAATTTGACATTGTAAAAAGAAAATATAGCAACAAACCGTTTTAATCTTCTGACAGTTATGAAGACAATAGAGTTAAAATTCCTTTGGTTAATTGTCGCTCCCATATAGTTAGTTAAAAACTTTTTGTTAAACCTCTTTGCCTAATTTGTTTTACTTTTACCTATTTTAATATTATTTGTAACGATATTTATGGATGACACGTATATATAGGGCGATCCAGTTATCTCAGAGTGATCTGAATCGGTCGTTCAGGAGAAATTCCCGGGATGTCTGTTTTCGGGTTGAATATCATCTGCAAAGCTGCGAGAAGGGAGAAGAATTATTTGGTGCACAATAAATTGTCTTTTCGGAGACATGTTTTTTGTCACAATTCGACAAAGGGTCTGAGTGTTTTTATCAGTTGCCTTGTAAATAATATTCCTAACAAATTCGAATTTTATAATCACATATAAAATTATGACTATATATAATTAGGATGAATATATTTTTTTAAAGTGAAATTTTAATGATGAAATATCCATTAAATTATAAATGATGCCTACAGGGCCGGCCTTAGGCATAGTCAAACTATGCAGCCGCCAGCAAAGCCTCCGATTGGTGGGGCCTCGCACAGGAATCAAAGAAGTTTTTCCAAGTTGAAATTAATAAAAAACTGTTTGAAAACGACAATGACGCAAGAACGCCTGAACAGTCTGGCAATGGTATCTATCGAACGAGATATATCGTCCAGTCTCTGGATTATTCATAATTTATTCGAGACTTTGCTTCCATCAAAGCACTAAAAGTTGATTTTTATTGAAGGTTTATGACATCTGCAGACTGCACGAATATGTTTGTATAAATTTCAGTTCTTTTTTGATTTAGATATAAATACAGGTAGTTTTTTAATAAATTGCGTAATTTTATTTTTTCGGTATTTATTTCTCTATTTCATTTGGGGCAACCGAATTTACCTTGCCTAGGACCTCCAATTACCTAAGGCCGGGGCCCTGATACCTATATATATCTACTATTTGGAATAGATTTGTTTTTAAACATTTTGTAAATAATTATTATAAAGTTTTTATAGAATTATTTGCACCAAATTGTTAAATAAATATAAGATACATCATAGCTACTTTATACCTTATATACAGTCTCGCCGGAAAGTATTCGGCCAAAGGTTAAAAATGTGTAAAATCAATATTATATACTAATTGGCTTATG
>JAUZNC010043580.1:0-16972 GCA_034780395.1 Vannuccia rotundouncinata | reverse complement strand
TTCTCAATCTCTAGGGTCCTTCCTCCATTAGAGGCCTCCTTCTCAATCTCTAGGGTCCTTCCTCCATTAGAGGCCTCTTTCTCAATCTCTAGGGTCCTTCCTCCATTAGAGGCCTCCTTCTCAATCTTTAGAGTCCTTCCTCCATTAGAGGCCTCCTTCTCAATCTCTAGGGTCCTTCCTCCATTAGAGGCCTCCTCAATTCCAATATATATATTATAAATAACTTTACGTAACGAAATTTGTGCTAAATAAGTTGTACATTAACTCTATGAAATATCAACGCTAGCAGTTATTAGCTTAACTGCACATTCACTAGAATATAAAAGCACACCTGCACACTGAATAAATAATCCTTTCTTTCCAAACACTTTGTACACACTTTCCAACATGTACCGATGATATAGTGACGAACATTTAATACATCTTGTAGACAAGGAAGTATTCACAAGATTAAATTACCAATAGGCTGAAGAGAGAAAGAGACAGAGCGAAGTATTAAATTAGAGTGACAGTCTAATCGATCATGTTTGTGAGGCAGTGCTGAGAGTCAAAAAAGAACATTATAGGATCCTTTGGTTCATTCATTACAGGATTACCCCTATGCTAATGTCATCAAAAACTTCCTATGCAAGGAGGCAGACATACACTCATCTGTTATCAAAGTATATAGATCAGAGTTAGAAAGTTGAACTAGATAAAACAGACCTTCATAAACACCACTCTCCAACAGAGAACCCGACTTCTCAAGAGCAATGAAATCCTCTACCGAAAGAAATCGATAATCCACTCCATCAACCTCGTCTTGTCTTGGTGCTCTGGTTGTACCTGTTAGTAGAAAGGGAATGTAACACAACATATGAACAATTCAACTGCTTGTTCACAGGGAAAATTGAACATAGAGAATTTCTTTTATTTAATTGTAATCAGATTTGACGGCAACATCCTATACTATATAGAGAGGAAATCATAGAGATATAACTACTATACATCATATAGAGAGGAAATCGTGGAAATATAACTATTATACATTATATAGAGAGGAAATCTAATTAAAATCATTTAAAATGTATATCAATATTCGATTCTATTCGTGTTAAAAACAGTTAAAAAACAAATTATAATCATTAAAATTGTAATAAACGAGATATTGATAGATCGACATCATATTTCTAGAATATTAAACGAGCAAATCAGACTGTTTGAAAATCGAGCAATGAACTCACAAGGTACCGCTCTTAGATATAAGTTGTCTCGTATGATTCTTTGAAGCTCATAATCAGGCGATCCTGGTTTGAATACATAACTCAAAAAGACTCGAAGATCCTTGTTCAATAGATTTGATTTGCAGGTTTTCATGAGTACAGGTTGTGAGTTCATGCTCAAATTGCCAATTAATTCTTTTACATCTTCCAGTGTGAAGCCAGACACTTTGTGACCTTGGACCTCAAGTACAACATCATTGGCATTCAACTTTCCACTCCAGTAGACGATTTTAGAGTGGTTAATGTTTCCAAGAAGACAGAGTTGCCCATTGTCAGCCCCACCAGTGATAGCGAGTGAAAGTGTTCGGTCAGGTAGGCGAGCAGCGAGTGTAGCTTCTTGAATTTTGGCACTCCAATGTTTGCTTTCAAGCATGTGTTCTAATATAGGGGATGACTGTTTGCGCATTGCACCCTCTAAACATGAAGAAAATGTTTTATAATTAATTACACTATGTTATATCACAGATAGTTTATTATTTTTCTATAGATTGAAAGAATGTTTTAAGTATTTAACACCACAACAATATTAAGGACTGCAGAATAATAAAAATCGGTTAAACCAGTTGAGCTATCAAAATTAATATTATTTATGACAAAATGCATGTATGTACCAACAAGTAGCATTTCTATAGAGAAAAATTATAGTTTTTTAGGATCAAAGTAATGTTCAGAATAATTATTTTATACATTTTTGCATGCAGTTTATTAATTGTATAACCCAACTATCTTCCTTTTCACATGCAACCTTATTCAAGAATTTTTATAAAATTATATGTTAATAGTTTTTTTATAAATATTAATTGTGCAAAATTTTGTATTTCAAAAAAGCACCTCTCAGATTATGTTTATTATGAACTGCCTCTACATATGTTTGTATTTTTCTTGTAGTTACATGCTTAATATGTAGTTTATTGAATATCATCATATTATTTGGCTTACTAATATCGAAATACAAATTTAAATAGTTATAGATTATTCCTTTCAAAGAAATAAAAATAATATTATCATAATTTTTTAGAGGATTCAAAGAACAGTCAACACCATTTAATCATGGACTATTGCTTGCCTATTTATACCCAGACAATTGCATAAACTGGACGCTAAATAAAGTACAATAATTTCCATGTATATTTTCCATGTTAAATAGTAACTATAAACCAGACTGCATAAACTTCACACATGACACATTTCTAGGGCCCTTGTGCAGTATCTTAATGTATTTTGCTATGTGTAATTTGTATACTACATTTTAAATCATAAATTATTAAAAATGATCCATTATTGGACTTAGAAATAATCTCTGTTTACATTTTAGATATTATTAAGGATTCTTATTAAGATATTATTTAGATATATGTAATTTGTATACTACATTTTAAATCATAAATTATTAAAAAATGATCCATTATTGGACATAGAAATAATCTCTGTTTACATTTTAGATATTATTAAGGATTCTTATTAAGATATTATTTAGATAAATTATTATTTTTTGCTATTATTATTTTTTATTATTATTTATTTTATTTATTTATTTATTTTATTTATTTATTTTATTATTATTTTTTTATTATTATTTTGCTAAAGTTTATTTCATATATATATATATCTCACTATAAATTCAATAAGCATTAAATGGACCATACATTTTGTGTTTTTTTTGTATAAACTAGAGAATGCATAAAATGATGATTTTTTATATTTTATCAGTGTCTGGTTTAACCAGTGTAGACAGTAAATTTAATACCAATCTTTTAATGGTAAATGATACTGCCTAATCCAAACTGGGTCTAATTTGGACTTCTGCCTATTTATTTATATATATATATAAATATTTATATATATTTATTTATATATACTTCTGCCTATTTATTTCATATATATATATATCTCACTATAAATTCAATAAGCATTAAATGGACCATACATTTTGTGTTTTTTTTGTATAAACTAGAGAATGCATAAAATGATGATTTTTTATATTTTATCAGTGTCTGGTTTAACCAGTGTAGACAGTATATTTAATACCAATCTTTTAATGGTAAATGATACTGCCTAATCCAAACTGGGTCTAATTTGGACTTCTGCCTATTCCAGACTTATATTATGACAATTGTGTATATCTAAGTAATGTTAAATTAATCAGATAATCTGGACTCTTCATTTTTAAATTCACACTAGTAAAAATCATTTTATCCTATGTAGCACATGGGTGAAACTAATTGCATAAATACAATAAATATTATTCAAAACTATTCATATTCACAATTAGTTGTAGTAGTACTAGTATTGTTAGCCTGAACCAAAATTTAGTTCATGTTTCATGGCCATACTTTCTATTGTTTAATATTGTTAATGTGTTAAAACGTAATGTTGTTGTCCTTGGTCATCAATACTTGAGACGTACCCTCATCCACCACCTCCAGTACTCCTGGACATTTTGGGTTTTTACCAAAGATCACTGACTTTCTCCCAACTCAAGTTCTTCTCTTTTCCTGGGTCCTGCAGTGCATCTCCCGATGTCCTCCATGCCTTCTTCTGAAAGACCAATCCACTTCCTATACTTCCTCAACTCCAGTGAATGGCAACACCTGAACCTCGACTGCTGCTGCTGGTAAAGTTAGACTCTAGGAAGTAACTGAAATAATAAGACATCCCTGAAATAGCTAACAACTATTGGAAAGATCTTTTTGTGATGGTGCATATTTCTGGAGACTTTTGGATGAATAGATACTGCCAGAATGTGAATGTTTGGGCATATAAGTTCTCCCACTAGTGTCCAACACCTCACACAGTGGATACAATTATGTTTCAGTGCAAGCTGTAATGGAGTCACATTAACCAGGGATTATTCTAATTGTTAGCTGTTCATGTTGAACTACAAAATCCAAACAATAGAGATGACTTACATATTGAAGAATTGGATGTATGGATGTCAATATTACCAAGCAATCTTGTGATCATGAAAAAATAGATTTATATTATTGTTGCAATAAATTTGTATAACCTACTGTAATATTCCATTTATGTTATGAATTTAGAATGAATAAATTATTTCATTCTATACACATAACATTTTTAGGACAAATGGTGTAATATACTTTTAGTAAAAAATTTATTTAAGGCTTTATTTAAGTAATAACAAGGTTCATATAATTTTTAAACACAATTTAAATACTTTTCAAGTCTATTCCAAAACTCAATGAGAATTTCCAGAACTTTTCTAGGTAGCAAAAACTTGAGTATTTTAAATAGTATTTTATATAGGCAGTAAATTTAAATAAAATTTAAATCTAAGTACACTAAAGCAAAAAATATAAATCTACAATGAAATTAATAGGGATGTAAATATTTGTGCTATGATATGAGTATGGTTAAGTAATTTCCAATATGAAATTTAAAATAGAATGAAAGTTAAATATATATAATATATATATATATTCCATATAGTTCTGGATAACCAAATTGATTATCTAACTTATTCCAGTTGCTAACTAAAAATTGAAGAAGTAAAAATTAAAATTATACATTATACATTACAAATTCCAAGAACTTTTACAAACATTTATAAATTCCAGGACTTTGATAATAATATGTGAATTTTATAAAGTGTCAAATATTGCAAGCAATGTCTCTAGATTTACAATATGCTAAAATGAATTTTTGCTAATCTAAGAGTTTTCAGACTTGCCAACCTACTAAAGTGGACATAATTAGAGGCCCCAATCTTTTACAGTTTATGGCTATGTGGTCAGCAAAGCCTATAAATCAGAGCTTGCAAGGAAATATTCAAATTTGAGATTTAGAATGCAATAAAGAGTATCTCAGTAATTTTTGTCCATTATCTTGTTTTTTTTTAAAACTTTTTTAGGGAGTACCTGGGTATATTAGTTAAAAAATTGCATTCAATTAGTATATTTTGTCAGTGAATTGAAATTTACAGAATATTATTAAGTAAATATTGTTATAACAAAAAATATATATATAAATTTGTATTTATAATTAAAATTGTTATTGCCAAGTTATTGTAATGTAGACCAGATTAATTCACCCTGGGCAGGATGGAATGCATATGGGATATAATAAAAAAAACTGAAAATTTCTAATTTTTGTAATTTAAGTCCCTTTTGATACTAAAGGAGGGTCATGTAGAATATTTGTAAAAAAAATCACATGGCTTATCCTGGATTTCCAGGGAGGTTTGAAAAAATTTCATGAACCTTTTTTAATGGCCACATTCTATATGATTCCATTATTCAATTACAAATAAAATTGCTTTATCAATATAATAGTGGGTAAGTAAAATAGAACAATATGACTTGGAATCCTATAATATATATATATATATTAGTATATGCATATATGCATAAATGGATAAACTATGATTTATTATAGTTTTATACATTTACTAAATTAAACTAATATAAATTAATTTTGTTTTATAATGACAGAAGTTTATAAAATTCACAATTAGTATTATAAATATAAAGAACAATGAAATCAACTGAATTTTTCAATATTTGATTATTTATCTGTTGTGTGAATGCCGCATATTGTATAAAATATTTAATTAGACTTTAAAGATGTAGGGATTTTCTATCAACTTGGAATTCCTAAAACTATCAATTTCACAAATATTTTGAAATTTTCAGTGAATAGAAATGCAGATAACATGTTTTTAAAAATCTGAAATTTAACATACTGTCTGTAAAAGGTTAAACAGAATGGAATGGCTGAATGGTTAAGACACTGGTTACAAAACCAATGTCATGATCTTAGATCAGGTTTGACATAGCCTGCATTCCATGTCTATATATGCCCCATACATTTCAACCTGTTTTAAATCTTTTTAATATAAAATTTCTGATTGTATCTCAGATAAGGTATATCCCTTTGGGCTACATAGAATACACAATGGGGTTTCAGCCAAACCTTTCATTCCTGGCTACCAAATCGGTTTGTCAGAAGTTTAGTGAACTGTTATGAGTTTGTTTGGTTTGATCCAATTTTAATGTCACCAATATGATTGTGTCATAATTAAAGACATTACAGTTGCAAAATAACATTTATTTTTCATTTCACTGTTGAACAATTTAATTTATTGTAAGGAAAATTTCTGTTTTAAATGTCTTTGCTAAAATATTTTTAAGAGACTTAGTAAAGTTAATAAAGTATGATCATATGATATATAAAACAACTTTATGACTGTAAAAATTACAGTCATAAATTTTCATTATTTGGAATGTTTATGCTTTTTTGTTATGAATTTTTAGGACACAAATTTATTAAATTCATTTAAATGTGTATCAAAATTCAACCTGAAACAGTATGAAAGAAATATTTCCTTACATCAAAGAAACAATATATTGAATAAAAATTTCCTTGTTTCGCTAGCGAAAATTTTGGTTATTCAAAAGAACACCATATATGTAAATAATGTGTATTTTAAACAAGTCTAAAAATATTATATTTTTAAATAAAAAAAACATTATATTAATTATTATATTTATAATTATTATTAATATTGTTAATATTGCCAACTAATACAAAATAGCCACGTGAAATAAAACTAAAAATTTTAAAATATTTTTTTATTGTAATGTGTTTTTTATTGAATATTAAATTTTGTGATTTTATCAATTTTTGTGAATAATCGATTTTTTTCTGTGGCGATAATATGTGCTCAAAGGTGTACCGAAAACTTGTGTTTAAAGACAGAAAACAAAAATAAATTTCATAATTGTTTATAGGTTATAATTAAATTAATAAAATATTTGAATTATATTTAGAATTGTTTTATTTTTTTAAATATTTAGTTTATAACGTTTTTGGAATATAGAGGGATAATTGCATGATGTAATAGAAATTAACTTGACATACAGAGAACGGACGATCGAGACGCATTTGCTAATGAGATTACGGGGCTGTTCAAAAATTAGGTCACGCAAATTTTGGCCATGTTTTACCCCCTCCCCCTTTGTATCACGCATAGTCACAAATTTCGAAACCCCCTTCAGAAAAGACGTCACGTTAAGTTCTACCCCCTCCCTTCATTCACAATTTGCAACGATAACAATTTAAAGCGTTTGATTAACATATGCGTACTATAACGTACTGCATAAACTGAAAACTCGATTAATTTAAACGAAACAATGTGCTTTAAAAATAGAGTAAAGATAATACATCAGAGTTATCTTTCTCTATGCGGCTTTTACAGGAATGATTTGTGGCGCCACCATTTTGAAAACCCCTTCTACCCCTTCATTACACTTTGTCACGGATTTATCAACCCCCCTCCCCTAATCACAGTGAAGTCATTTTGAACAACCCCTACAACCGATATGCAACCCCCGCATTGATCGAGAATATGGGGCTGTTCAAAAATGACGTCACGCTAATTAGGGGGAGGGGGGTTTATAATGATGGAGGAGTAGAAGGGATTTTCAAAATTGTGACGCCACAAAACTTTCCTGTAAAAGCTGCATAAATAAAGATAATAACTCTGATATTATCTTTACTCTATTTTTAAAGCACATTGTTTCGTTTAAATTAATCGAATTTACAGTTTATACGGATTCACAAACATTATTTGAAATAATGTCTGATTTTCGGCAGTTGACTGTACTCAGACCTTTTTAAAGCATACTGCAATGCTTACCTAATTTACAAAAATCCAAATGCCAAAGTAAAGTAATCGCCTAATATAGAATGAAATGAAAAAAATCGGCAGAAAATGTTTCACCATCAGTCAGGTCTAAAATAGGTGAGCTGAAAAGAACAGAATTAAAAAGAAATGGCACTCTTTTTTAATTTTTGGGGACAGGTAGGTAATCTACTATTCACTTGCTAAATATAACAAAAATAAATAAACTTCTTTTTGTGAAACTGCAATATTACAATTTGGATGACAAGTTCTGAAATAAAAATAGTAGTTATTTGTTTTATCATTTTTATTTATACAATCGAAATCGGGATTCCTGTTTTTTCGATTCAAAATATGATCTCTCAGTTTGAAAAAGACGATTCATTTTTGGATGTCTAAAATCGATTACATTAATGCTTTTAATCTTTAAAATACCTACAGATAAATTTTCGCCAAATATGTACATATCACACGCAGATGTATTTTATACCTATTTTTCTAATAATTAAATAATAATAACCTTTTGTAATGTTCAGCTTTTTATAATGAAAGCATTATTAATAAGACTTATTAATATGATCTTACTTAGTATGTATGATCTTACTGTTGTATTTTGGTATCTATTTTTTCTAGTAATTACATATAATGACCCTGTATAATTAAGATCTTTGTAGGACCAGATTATTGGTTGACCTGGGTTTTAATTATTTAAAAAATTTATCCTGTTGAATAGATTTTTTAAATAATTATTGTATGCAAAACGCATGTACACACCTATTTGTTAACTACATTTTTATTTCACAATTGTGCGAATTATATATATGTATATAGTACGTTATAGTACGCATATATAGTTATAGATTAATGAAACGCTGTAAATTATTATCGTTGAGCGTGTATGAAGGGAGGTGGTAGAACTTAACGTGACGTCTTTTCTGAAGGGAGTTTCGTAATTTGTGACTGTGCGTGATACAAGGGGGGGAGGGGGTAAAACATGGGTTATGAGTAATTTAAATTTTAGTTAAGCGGTTTTATTTTTCGTTTAGAGTGCAGAATATATTGTTCATATTATTATAATATATTTTATCTGAATATTAAATATATTCTTAGTTTTATATAATTTAATCATAATTTATATTTTGATATTCATAATTTAATTTAATTCAGGTATGAATAAAAATATGTCATAGATTGATATGAAATCCTTATAGTCTATAAATTAAGAGATTCTAAAACAGGAAATTAATTGACAATGACGTACACGTCTTAAAACTATATGAATATTTTTTATAAACCTGATAACGATCATGCAATTAAATGCAATTACATGCAATTAAAACAGTTGAAGAAAATTTTGAAAATTATTAATATAAACACAAATTGTCCTTGAGAAACAAATAAAATAAATGAACAGCTGAAAAATAAAAATATATTTTGATAATTTTTCGGGAGAATATACACAAAATTAAAATTGTAAAAATATAAGAGAAGAAGAAAAAATCATAAATTTAAAAAAACGACTGAAAAAAGTGTACAAAAAAGACTACGAAATTTTCCAGTCAAATTTATTTCCATAGAAAATACTTTGGTAAATTTAATGTATTAAAATAAAATCAAGTATCTTCAAAAATACCTGGTTGAATTATTTGTGGCGTGATAATTATTAAAAGCAGAACTAAAGAGATTCACATTTCTCATCAAATCTACAAATCACCAACAGAAATTCAGACAAATGATTCAGAAGTTGAAAAAAATGAAATAGTACTTATACTTTGATGTAATATTCGTATTGTATATTATTTTAAAATTAGGCACTCTTTCTTTTTTAATGAAAACGATTATAATAATATGCTTCATCCATGTCATTTTCTATATCCGATCAATTTTAAATGGAGTCATGAAATATTTTGGTAAAAGATAACCCGAATCAAGTAAAATAATAGGTACCATTGGAGTTTCATGATTTTTTAAGTGCCCACAATATGCATTTTTATGCGTTTTTGTGATCGTGGATGTGCATGAAAAACTCCAGTTTCAGCATTTAAAAACGCAATAAAACTCCAATTTCACGAAAAACACTAGTGAAAAGGACGGGAAAACGCATAGTGTGGACGCGGTCTCATATATATATATATTATTTTATTCATACCTACTATTAAGTCATAGTGTGGTGTTAGTATAATGTGAAACTTATCAACACATATTGTCGATTATAATCTGCTTATAGTCATTTATAGACGTGTTTGGTAGAGGAATATATATATATATATGATCGCAAAGAAGAGAACTAGGAATGGAATTTGGAAAACGAAATTGTATAGCGCCTGATATATTGCGAGAAATACTGGTCTATGCGTTAAAATTGTGGACTATCATGGTTGAGAAGAACGCGATCGTGGCTACGATTATCATTATAAGTAAATACTGCCGGATAAGAATAGCTAATGTTAATTATATAACAATGGAAGAATTGATCAATATATAAGCCTATAGGCCTAGCTGACTCCCTTATTATATTGAAGAAATTTGTAAACAGTATAATAAATATATATATATAAGTCATTACAAATATATATACCAGCCCCTACGAACCCGGCCACTATATACTGTTCTTATAAAGATAATAAATTATATCTTACATTTTTATATTTTTAATTACATCCACATATGTCATATGTCCGTAAATTATTGAATATATTCCTTTATACATTATAATGAGTAAAATTAGTAGGTAGGGTGTTTGCACTAAGTTCACAAGTTTAATATAGAATTTTTATCAGGACAATTTTTATTAGTTTGTTTTATGTACAGGGTGCTGTTAGCAACCAATCTTTCAGATCTTGAGTTATTCTGTAAATTCACTTAATTGAATTTATTTATTTTATATATGTATATACTTAATTAAGATGTGGTATATATATATATATATATATCTGTTTGTTTTATGTTTGCAAAACCAAATTGCCCTTTGCCAAAATCATCAAAAGTTTCTTTTATCGAGATTTATTTATTAGTTCGCTAATGCCGTTGTGTTCATAGAGTAATTTGGATCGAGTTACGATCTATATATGGTTGCGCTAATAGTGTATTCATTTATGAAGTTGCATCCAACTGCAACTGCTCAATTCTCAAGGTAAATTACTTGTTATTTTAGTGTATTGTCGATCCAATATCTACGTCAAAGGAACAAAGCAAAAAATAAAAATTATGAAGTGCTGCTAACAAATATAAAATAATAATATAGTCCAGATTAAACATTGTTTTAAGTATGACACCAAAACAACAGTAAATACCGCCTTGTTTAAAATGTTTTGATTGTTTTTTAATTATCAGTGTATAATACAAAGTATACAAGCAATTCGTATTATATTAAAAAAAGACACAATTCTTTTAAAAATTTTAAAATCGAAACACACCCATCAAAACGTTATTCGAAAGGCAGACCTCATTTACATAATTGTATAGTCGTATGAAACTATAATATATTTAAAAAAATTTAATACCAACAACCAATATTGTTTGCAAAGATTTCAGGTGCACACATAAGAGGGGTGGAGTTTCCGGGGTAATTGGAATCTGCTCTTTTTCTCTTAGAAAAAAGTGCCCTGTTTATAAATATATCATAAACCAATAGTCAGCAGTATTAAAAAAATGTTATTATTATTTCAAAATATGACCAAAATATTTTTGAAATCAAGCAAGCCAGCATTTTGTAGTGATTGAGTGGTTTTTCCAAATAAAAATTTTTATATTAGAATATTCATAAATGCAAAATAAAGCATAATTAATTTAAAATATAGGATATAGTAAATATATTTATAATAGCCAACTAAATGGACACATGATGGACAGATAAAATAAAAACATATACTTTTCACTTTAATATAGAGAACTTAGTAATTTTCGAATTGAATTATGTATATGGAAAATTTACCATGGCAAATGAGTTTGTATCCAGGATTTTTTCATTTTAAAACTTTTTGGTCAATAAATTTCCCAAATAATTCCATTCCAATATAAAATTTTAAAAATTATTATATTAATTTATATTATCAATTAACATTATATTATATATCTTTAATTATAATACAAATCATATATATTACCTACCATTTATTTAGCTAAAAATTTTGACACAGAAGATAAAATAGTAATCTTTGTAAAATTTTATGAATTTTTTTATTTTTTAAACTTAATTGTCCCATATTTTTTCTTTATTATCACTTAATTTTATAAAATAAATTAATTTAAAATTAAATAATACAATTTATTTTCTTTTTAATATTCAATTTTTATATGTTTGTTTTAATTATATTGTTTAATCTAATTATATAGTTCTAATTATAATACTAATTTTAATATTAAATTATGTGACTATCTTGAGATAACATATTGCATTTAATAAATTAATAAAATGTGAGTTATATAAATAGATTTATTTAAATATAATTTTAGGTTATATTTTCAATATTTTATTTAATCAGTTGTGTTACTATGTTACTAGATCAAATTTTAATTTTTAATGGTTTAGTGCCAAATATTCATAGAGATAATTACTAAGTAACATATGTATCTTTATTCATAACAAAACATTACCTACTGCAGAAAAGACATTCTTTTAGCTAACTTTAAATATTACTATGCAAAACCATGCTAGTTACTATATATCTAATACCACAGAATAATATTAAAATTTTATTATTATAACTGTTTAATGTATAAATAAATATATTTCAATATATATTATTTTTTATATATATATATTATTACATATCCCAATTCTTCAAATAAATTGTATACATAAACAAGTTGATGACTAAGGCATCTAGCTCTATAGTCAGAATTAATGAATTTGGAGGTATTACAATTTTCATATTATAATTAAAAATTATAAATTGTAGAAAATCCAATTTTAATCTTTTAAATTATTTGAATATTCAAAAATGATTTTCTTTATACCAGTTTTAAAATGAAATTACCAATATTTTTATCAAACTATTTCATATAATTTCTGTACCCATGGAATTAATCACAATCAATTCCAGCAAATAAAACAAAAAATGCAAAAATAAAACCAGAAGTAAATAAAATGGTTTGAAAGAAAGTAAACAAAACATTTTGATGGATGGTTGAGTTCTTTTTTAGTAGATCAGGCCATCATTACTTATTATATAGACAGAACTGTTACCTTTATCATTAATGGCTTTTGTGCTTTTCAGGTCAATTTTTCTTGTAATTCATTATCCAAATACTCAGTTAACACATGCTGTACCATTATATAGTCTTACAGACCACATTTAAAATATTTTTTGAATATGAAAAAGCTAATCTGGTAAGTAAATATTTGTTTTGAAAGATTTAAGCTACAATTGTATTAGAGCTATTTTTATTAAAGCACAAAAATGGAATTTATTATTCCAACAGAAGCAATTTGATACAGGTATTATTCATAATAACAAACACATATATATAAGTATGTACACATGTATTTAGTAAATGTCATATAAAAATATAGCACTTGCATATAATATAATTACCTAGCTTTCACTCATTCTCAATAAAGTTTTGTCCCAAGCAAGTGATCTGATCTGACTGTGTTCACTACACATTGGTCTGGTGTCATTTAGAACATGTTTGACATAGTAAGCAGACAATTTGTTGATTTATAGCAAGCACTGGTGGAGGTGGTGGTCTTTTGAAGCAAAACGTCAATAGACACCAAAACATTTCTTTTTTAGGTACTGGTTGTTGATGTGCAATTGCATGATCTCTTCAGCCAGTTCTTTTGCCAGCTTGGAGAGAATACATTTCTAGCCAGACTGCTTCATCAGTGAGAATAAGCAGTGTCTAATGACCCAATAGTTGTGAGCAGTGATATCAAGCATTTGGTATATACTCGCATTGTCCATCACTTGTTTTCTTTTTCGCTATGTATTTCTTGACGAATATATTAATGTTGTGGGTAGACTGCATCTTGGTAAATAGCATTACAACAAATCACACAGTACAGCAAGAGATATTCCAAAATTAAATATTTAATGATTGTTCAATACAATAGTTTGTTAATATATTTTTAATTTTACTTCTTTTTTTTTGTGCAAATATGTATTATGAAATTTTTGTTAATATCTTTAAAAATCAATTAAGTGGTTATTTTACATTGAATGAATTATTATTTTAATACATTAACATCCAAAGTTATTTATATTTTAATGTTACTTCATAAGGTGTATACATGAATAAGGTTTGGAATTCAAAATATTAATAATATTATCATGATTTTAAATATGCATAGCATATTAAAATATAATTATCACCTACATTGCTCAATCACATGAAATTTTATTTGAAAAGAAAACTAGTAAAATAAAATGACAAGTCAGAATTTTGGAGCAGGTGTTTATTTGAAGTAAACTAAGTACATTATAAGTTTTTACAAAGCTAACCAACTTAAATACTCGGTTTGAGTATAGGTGAATTTATGAGTTGTGTTTACTGTTACAGACACACTTATTTTAACATAGTCATATTTTTAAGTATGAAGAATAGTAAACTATATAATATATACATTGAAAAATAAAAATTAAATTTCCTTTTTTCACAACAAGCTGTAAACAATAGTTTATTTTAAAGTTATCTTTCTTAAAGACATCAAGAAAAATAAGTAATTATAATTAACTTTATTTTAGCTAGAGTTAAGACAGGATCATTTAGGGTTCTAGTGCAGGATTCCTAATTCAATTATTTGGAATTGTTTATTGATTTATGCATTCACTTAAACAAGAGATGTAATACCAATTGCAAAGATTTGATATATTTAAAATAAGATATCATATTAATATAAAACTAAGCTATTTCTTACCTTTCAGCTATAAAATAAAAAATGGATTTTCCTGGTGAGATTATATAATTTATAAATATTGTTATTATTGTTTTAGACAATCTAAATAAATTTCTTTAAAACAGATGGCGTCATCACACGTCAAGCCCTTAAAAGACGATCTGGAGAATTTGATTTAGAATCTATTATTTCTTTGGATCTCTCAGACCAAGGTGCTAAATATATATATTTTTAACTTATACCATTTAATTGTAAATTGTACTATTTCCAATTTCTTTTGAAGTAATTAAAAATTTGTTAAATAAACAACACATTTTTGTAATTTGTCTATTTTGTATATTCTCGTGAATCAGTTATTTCAAATCTTGGAGATCTTTCATTCTGTACTGGAATCGAATTTCTCAACTTATCGGAAAATGAAATTTCGAACATTCAGCAAATTTCATCTCTCACTAACCTGCAATATTTAGATATATCTTCCAATAAGATCTTGGACATCTGTGAGTTCTTAAAAAACATTAATGAAATCTATATTGATCGAAAATTTTGAATCTTTATTTTGTTTTAATTATTTTAGCTCCATTACAGACTTGTACGAGCTTAAAATCACTGAATATGTCAGGCAATTTAATTGGAGGGTAAGTTTGTAATTATATATCGGAAATTAATGTTACCTGTAAAGTGTTATCAAATAATTTAAAAAATCTATTTTTTTTAATGTTATTTGAATCAAGTATTTTTAATTGAATCTTAAACTATGCTAATTTACTTCAACAGGAGTGATGATTTAACTTTCTTGTCTGGTTTGGACAAGTTGGAGGAGCTCCGTATGAAGGATAGTATTAGAGGCACCAGCAATCCTCTATGTTTAACTCTCAACTATAGAGACGAAGCATGTCACACCTTACCCAATTTGCGGGTTCTTGATGGTGGGGTCAATTATTAATTATCTTTAAAAATATTTTATCAGCTTAAAAACGTTAAAATTAAATTTATGAATAATTACTATTTGAAAGGAATTTTACAAATATCAATTTACTGTTGTCCAGTTTTTGCATAAATTCATCAAATTTTCGGTATTTTTATTTTTAGGTGAGCGTCTCAAAGGTCCAGGCAGCGATTTATTCAAACTCTGTCGTGAAATTGACCGGGCAGTAAAAGGTAAGTTCCTGATGATTTCACTGTAAACAAAACTAAATGTTTAAATATATACTTAATTACGAATAAATCATTACTATTTTGGGTCAAACTAAATAATCTTTAATTCTTAAACCATAGTTATTCTGAGTTAAACCATAGTTATTCTCTTTTAAACCATAGTTACTCTCTTTTAAACCATAGTTACTTTCTTTTAAACCATATTTATTATGTGTTAAACCATAGTTATTCTGTGTTAAACAACAGTTATTCTCTTTTAAACCATAGTTACTCTGTGTTAAACCACAGTTATTCTGTGTTAAACCACAGTTATTCTGTGTTAAACCATAGTTATTCTGTGTTAAACCATTGTTATTCTGTGTTAGACCATAATAAGTCTGTGTCAAATCATAGTTATTCTGTGTTAAACCATAGTTACTCTGTGTTAAACCACAGTTATTCTGTGTTAAACCATAGTTATTCTGTGTTAAACCATAGTTATTCTATGTTAAACCATTGTTATTCTGTGTTAAATCATAGTTATTCTGTGTTAAACTATAGTTATTCTGTGTTAAATCATAGTTATTCTCTTTTAAACCATAGTTATTCTGTGTTAAACCATAATTATTCTCTTTTAAACCAGTTATTCTGTGTTAAATCATTATTATTCTGCGTTAAACCATAGTTATTCTGTGTTAAACCATAGTTATTCTGTGTTAAACCATTGTTATTCTGTGTTAAACCATAATTATTCTCTTTTAAACCAGTTATTCTGTGTTAAACCATTGTTATTCTGGGTTAAATCATAGTTATTCTGTGTTAAATCATAGTTATTCTCTTTTAAACCATAGTTATCCTGTGTTAAATCATAGTTACTCTGTGTTAAACCACAGTTATTCTGTGTTAAACCACAGTTATTCTGTGTTAAACCATAGTTATTCTGTGTTAAACCATTGTTATTCTGTGTTAGACCATAATAAGTCTGTGTCAAATCATAGTTATTCTGTGTTAAACCATAGTTACTCTGTGTTAAACCACAGTTATTCTGTGTTAAACCATAGTTATTCTGTGTTAAACCATAGTTATTCT
>JAUZNC010043558.1:0-16975 GCA_034780395.1 Vannuccia rotundouncinata | reverse complement strand
ACATTTTTATACACTATACATTTTTATAGTTTAAATTAAATCTTTTGTAATATTTTCAAAATATTTGAAATATTCTCAACACCTACGAGATTTCGTAAATGTCGAGATTCTCGACACCTACAATTAACGTTGATTTATTGCACCAATTTAATGTAAAATTTATCAAAATGATATAAATTTGTTTAAAAATAATTGAATTAAATTTTGGAAATTTTATTGAATTTGCTATTTATAGTTTATACAAAATTTGTATAAGATATTTACAAAACTCATATTGAATTTACAAGACTTGTATAGAAGTTTACAAGTTGACCTGTTTATGACTTGACCTGATTCTAATATACAAAATCTGTAGATGGATGTACATCCAAACAGCCACTTTGTTACAGGATATTTAACTAAAATATCTAAATTCCATAACCTTTCCTTATTCTGGACCCATACAAAGTTGAAACTCTGTTATTATTATAAGATTATACCTGCAATATTTCAAACTTACTCTAACATCAGAAACTGTATTCTTCTTTGCTGCTGGTCGAATTGAAAAATCCAAGCCTAATGTTTTTCTAAGGTTTTCATCTGAAGATGAAAATTCTAGCAAATTGAATAACATTAGAAATAATGAAAAAATATTAAAATTCATTATTAGCATTTCCTGATAATTTTTTTTTAATTGTTGATTTTTAAAGAAATAACTAAATTTGTTTAACAATTGTTTAAAACAAACCTTTTACATTAATATCATTTTCGTGAATTATTTATTATACTTAAAATAAAATATTTCTAAGAACATCTAATCTTATTATTGAAATATTTAAATGTTTACAGCCAAAAGCAATTGTCAATCAACTCATTAATTAAATTAAATATTACCTTCTTAAACATTTGGCAAAGATTTAATATAAATATATGTATATGATATGTGTAATAATACCTATAGATATTTAATTTATTTAATCAATTTATTTTCTTATATTATGAAAAAATATTCTTATACTTATTATTAAGATAAACTTATCAAATTTTGAAAAGTCCGATTTATTATAGGTTAAGGTTAATTATAATAGTTCGTAGTTTTATTTTTCTATAAAATTTGATAAAAATCGATATTTATTGATTGATATTTATCTTGTTAATCACAATTCATTTCTATAAAATTTGTCTCAAAGATGCTTAGGATCACCTTGATTAAATTTTGGTTAGTTTAAAGGCTTATAAATATTTTCATATATTTTTGACTATAATTATAGATATTCTGTTTTTACAAATAACTAAGTATTTGATTTTATTTGCACTTAATACAAGCTTCGACGAATTGATCCGGACGTTTAAAGCTAATTGAGACGTTGGAGGACCGGTATATCAGGTTGGTGTTGGGGACTTCTTTTCTTCTAACAACTAGGAGGAAGTCTTCTTGATACCACGGTACACCTTCCAGATCTCCGATGAGGTCGTCTATGATTTGTTTGAGATACGTTCTTCAGGCCAAAAAAAAGAAATTAGAATTGATTTGACTGACAAATTTATGAGTGTGGTTCGAAACGCAATGAGTGTTGTAGAAATGGGTTGCAGACTGTCAGTTAAAGACTGTCAGTTTCTATAGCGAATTGAATTGACCGACCATTGGGAACCAGAGGTAATTTTAAAGATTTGAAATGGGTGTATCAACTGTGAATACCTAAATTGACGTGGATTAGATCATTGACTTTGTGGTTTTTTTGATTGACTTGGGTAGATCCTCGACAGACCTTTGCGATATAACCTGTTCTGTGGCAAATATGTCATTCTGCATTCCGAAAGATACACGTGGATCTTATGTGAGAGCCTTCGGATGAGTCGCATGGTAAATTCGCTTTTTTGTTGAGTAATTGTCTAATTGTTGTCTTGAGAATTGTTTTGGAATTTGAGAGTGAGACGCTGATCTTTGGTGTTCTTGCATAAGGACTATGGTGCACATTAGAGGACTATAGAGGACTTCCCAGAAAACCATTGATGTAGTGACGTCCTGTTTTTTGCTGGATTGTGAGGATTGACTTACTGCATAGTTGTCGTCATTTTATATTTACAGAAATGTAATTGGCGAGTCGGTTTTCCTCAAAAGTTTATTTTACTCGACAGCAGTAGGTAATTTAGTTGGTCGTTGAAACTGCAGTAGGCAGCTTGTTTTTAAATTTTGAACATATTATACATGCGTAGAGATTCTGTAGAGTTCCGTAAAATTTTATGAAATTTGGATCTATTTTTTCAAAATTGACTGGTCGAAGGTGAGTGGTCAGTACATTAGATCGTGAAGTACCGGTGAACCATCTTTGTAACGACAGAGTCTGTATAAGACAAATTTTTCTAAAACTTTAAGGGATCCTCCCAAATAATTTTTAAATCAACTACTTTGTTCTGGTAAAAAATGTGTAGATTAGTGTGCTAATAGGTCAAATCCTTCTCGCTAGTTTTCCAGATCGCTGATATCAAAATTTTCAAGTCAACGTTTCATACCATATTTGCAGGATGCATGTATGAGTATGAATTGAACAAGAAAATTTGGACTAATTGCATTAGTGAGTTAAACCAGATTAAATCCAATTAATTACAATTTTATACATCCTTCTACTCTATTACGAAAAGACATAGTCTGAATATATCAATCAAAATTGTAACTCTATAGACTATATGCAACATGAAATCTTTCGTGACGCCAATGAATTTAGGACTTTTACAGTTGTACATGATTACATTACATTTTCATTGTTAAGTAACTAAATTTAAATAGGTTTGATATAATTAATTCATTTACAATATATTTCAAATTAAAGGTCCTATAATATCAATTGAACAAGAATAGATAATTATCAATAATTTAGATATTTATAGATTATATTTTTAAATAAAATTTTAAAAATTTTATATGCTTTTATTTGTATCATAATATACCTTATTTGTATTTATTATATGTACTACATATTAAAAAAAGTATTATTATGTATATAAATATAATCAATGTTTAATTGACTTTATTCTAATATTTAATCTATATTTAATCTATATCTACTTTTTAATCTATTATAACCTTATTACGAATATTAAAGTTTAAAAAAATTCACCAAATAATATTTTATATTTTTTTATGTCTTGATAAGAACAGTAAATAATACCTAAGATGGCCTTTTTTATATAATTTATTTATGTTTGAACTCAGGAATTTAACAAACAATCTTAAAACATTTCATTTACATATGTTATTCATAAAACATGTTTGGAATAAAGCTAAAATCTTTTTTTTTATTTAACAACATTTGGAAAAATATAATGCATTTTAATATGAGTCTATTTCTAATTTTTTGATGTGTAGCATCCATTTCTCCGAGTTGTGCGAAACTATAGGGTATTTCGCGTCCACTCGATTCAACGACTGATTGTTTATTTCTGACATGATAAAATATCGATATTTGTATTTTTATATTAATTTGATGTAAAAATTCATTGTTCATTTGAAAAATCATAAAGATAGATCGAATTTATATTTCAAAAATCCAGCTTGTATATCGCGATTGCGTATAATTTTCTGACGGGTTCATATTTACCTTTTTTTTTAATGTTTTGCTACAGGATGATTAAAATGTCTATGCGGATGTATGTCAACAGCTGTATTCGTTCTAATATAAAACTAAGGAATATTACAGTCGTTTATTGAGTAAAGATAATTCTTTTTCCAAATTTATATGTAATCCCGTAATAATTTTGTATTGTTATTGAATTCCATAAATATAGATATTATATTATTTTTTCAAACATATATGTGCTATTATCTATAATTTAAGACTTAATTTTGTATCACCCTGTATGTGTGTTTTATGATTGCTATCGTCTTGCATTTTTATCTGAGTTAATTAACAGTAAATTTTAGTTGTTTCGCAAATATTTACAGCTTATTATCGGTGCTGCCATATATTTATAACAATTAATATTACAATCAATTAATTACGTGATGTACGTACTCAAAGTTAAAATTGATTATTTTATATTCCTTTAAGAGACATTAAAAACGTGTTTTCTGCTGCGTTATGATGCGTGTCGGGGGAGGGGTGTTTTTGATATAAAGTTAATTAACGATCCCTATATTAAATTATTATTCATAAAAGTTCATCATATTTTAAGTTGTGTTAAATGAATTATTACAATCTCTTTCTCTAAAACTATTCCCTCTATTAGTAATGATTCGCTTATCGTACATGAAACATTACCATTTAGCTATTACATTTCATTGACGTTTTACTTTAATATCTTTAAACAAAGCAAAAAGTTATAAATCGTTTGTTTAATTGTATCTCCAGTATATAAATATAATTTATTCAGTTTCGATAGTAAACTGGAAGTGTCTAAGTTGATAAGTTGTTTAGAATATAATTAATCTATAAAATGACTTCCAGAGATGACGAATACGATTTTCTTTTTAAAGGTATGGAATTTATTAATAATTTAGTAATCTATGATATGTTTTAGTCGTATTTGCAAAATCAGTGTTTTTTAAATTATTAAAAAATATTGAATGAGTCATACGTTAAATAAATTTTGAATTGTGTTCATTAAAAATTTTAAGTACAGCTATTTAATAAATAGACTAGAAATCGGACCAGATGCACATTACCATCATCTTAGGAAGTCATAGTATTTAAAAAAATTAAATTGTCTGTTATTCTGTGTTGTTTTATATTTAATTTATGCTTAATTGCCAAGCTCTACTCAGTTGTTGT
The DNA here is from genome assembly GCA_034780395.1 of Vannuccia rotundouncinata. Lineage (NCBI taxonomy): Eukaryota > Metazoa > Platyhelminthes > Proseriata > Coelogynoporidae > Vannuccia > Vannuccia rotundouncinata. Next base: position 12,227 of record JAUZNC010043558.1, on the reverse strand, counting down.
CTTAGTTATTAATTAGACATTGACTAATTTGGTTGACTATTAAAATCTTTAGTTAAATTAAATTTAAAAGAAATAACTAAAAATGTTGATAAAATTTTTACATAAATATTCCTTATAGGTTTACATTATACATTTTTATTTGCTTTAGTTCAATATTTATATAAAAAATAAATCAAACAAAATCATGGCTCCTAGTACAATATTTATAAATTTAAAAAAAATCATTTATTTGATTAAAAACAGAAAATTGTGGGGTCCAGAGACTCTAGTTCCAAAAAACTTTTTTTTTGAATCAAGGTTCATAACATTAATTTAACCATTTTTACCTAGTTATAAAAAATATGCTTGTAATTGATGATATCTCATTTATAACAGCCATAGAAAAAAATCATGGTTTACAATACAACACAGTATCAAAAAATTAAAATATTGCTTTATTTTAAAAACTCTTCTAATGTTTCTTTTGAACTTACACAACATACTGTCCTAAAAAACTGGATATTTAATTACCGCTGCAAACTTTTGTTTTTTCTGGAATCAGGTCAAGTCATAAATGAGTAAACTCGTAAATAGGTCAAGTCATAAATGAGTCAACTGATAAACATCTTCATTTAATATGAGTTTTGAAAATATCTTATTCAAATCTCGTATGAAACAATAATTAGCTAATAGTTAATAAAATGAAAAGTTGTAACTATACACAGCATCACAAATTATTTTTTATTTTACTGAACTTTTTTAGAGTTGTAAAATGATTTTAAAATTAATATGTTTTGCTACTGTTTTTATTATATCCAATTTTGTGTATGGATTTATTTTTTATGTCATTTTGATAAATTTTACATTAAATTGGTGCAAAAATCAATGCTTCTACTTTCATTACATTTTCAACAAGTTTCTTTCAATTTTCAGATATTAAATTTTAAAATTTCAAAAGTAAGAAAAATGCTTATAATTTCTGAGTTGACTCATTTATAAGATGACTAACCCATTTATGAGTTGACTCATTTACGAGTTGACTCTAATTGTTTTTTTCTACATATATAAAGGCTGAAATTTCTCACTGAGACTTAAGAATAGTAATGAGCTTTTATAACATAAAACAGGGAGCCACCCTTACTCAAAATTTGAGAACACCTTTAAAATACTTAAATTTTACAAAAAATTCCTCCAAAATTGAATAATGTACCAGAAAATTAAATGATATCCTCAAAAAATGTATTATTTAATACTCTCTCCTGCACTCTAGTTCCTATAATAATAAAAAAATGCTTGTGGGCTTGGATTTTTTGCAATTCTGACTGTCTAGCCATAACATGCAGGAGTCTGGGAATAGTCAGGGAGAGTGGCCACCCTGTAGAGAATTTCTTCATCAAACTCATATCTATAGTGATATTTTTAGTATTTTTCATTAAATATGACTAAGCAAATATATCATAATAATGCTACAGAACTGCTTGAACTAGATTCTACAAAAACACTGATTATTCTATGAAAACTGCTGTCAATGTGTTCAGTGAATACTTGAGCTTACATGAGAACTGTGTTTTAGAGATGGTTGTGATTGAACAGTTAGATATGTTGTTAGGCAGCTTTTTATCTCCATTATGAAATGGTGATGGACTGTACAAATGAAACACATACATGTATTATCAACAAAGGCTTGAAGTGATACTTTTTAAAAGAAAATAACATTGACATTATTTGTGCAAAATCTTTTTAAAAATTTGATAGACTATTTCACTGCTTACTGAAGATAGTTAAAATTGATGGGTGGGGAAGCACCAATCACCTTGAACAAATTTCTGCCAATGAGCTTAAAACAATTACAACAGCATTAAATCCATTAAATTAATTCCACAGCAGATACTGATTGATTTTTGTAATTTGCAAGAAGAGGGAATGAAATTTTCATTGATGAACTGATAAACATGGATTTGAATTACTTTTCTAAAGAAATAAAAAAATGAAAAATCAGCATATGCCAAATTTATCATTAGTTAATTGCACCAAATGTAATATTACAATGTTATGCTGCTACAGTTGTTTCATGTCTGTTGATCTGTTTACATCATTGGTTTGGTTTGTTAATAATGTTGTATAGTAATGTTGAACTCCTAGGAGTACAACATTACCATTGTACATTTTTATTGATTTTTTCAAATACAATATTTTAAAATGTTGAACTGCTTTTTATATTTGTAACATTTGATATTATTTTATTCAGCTTTTATGGCAATATGAAATAATTGCTTTATAAGTAATTTCCATGTATTAAACAAACTATTTTTAATGATTTGAAATAGATAAATATACTGTAGCCATACTTTCAAAGCTATTTTTCACTTGAATATCTCACTTAAATTTAAGTGAATCATTTATCTCCCTTAATCATTTTTAAGTACTTATAAATTCATCTGCATTCTGTTTTCAACCTTTAAGTGAATAGATAATATATGCAAAATGGATACCACTGGATGTTGATACAACAGTATATGAATATAAAAATATGCATTATTTCAAATAATTTTCACAATGGCCTTTCTCAACTTGCAAGCTTTTAAAACATCTCCATCACCCTTTATATACACCAATACAACACTCTTATAATGTCAAGTATGATGAATGGAGGGGGTTAGAGATAGAAGATTTGCAGGTTATACAGCTGGGTGTTGATATAGACCTCTTACATTTTGTAAGATGATTCTCCAATCAGCATAGGCATACCACTTTCATTATTTATACAAAATCGTTAAATGTAATAATTGTTAGTCTAGTGTAGGCCATTGAATCAATTCCACAGATTGCTTTAAAATAGTATTGGTTGTTTGATCTGTATGGCATCCCTGTTGACCACTAGAAAAGTCCCTGATGAGTTTGTTCACTTACTGATTATGCTGAAATGTGTTTTGTATTTCTTGTCAGACCACCTCCCATTTTTTGAAAGAAAAGTAAATATTTCCGGTGTCAATCTATATAGTGTTACAAAGTCTTCTCGTGCCTGCTGGTTTGCTGTAGGTTTGCCTTTCAGAATTATAAACCCAGACATTATAATCGAAATATTCAAATGATTTAAACGACCAACATTCTATATTTCAATTTTATTAGTAGATATTTGTCATTGTTTAGAGAGACTATTTTGTTTATGGGCATCAAGCTCTGGACATACAATTGATTATATTTTTGAATATTTCATAGACCTCAGCAGGATGCTGGTGTAATATAAGATTCTATGAACTTATAAAATCATGTTGTATGACTTAATGTTCTTTTTGATTAACAATTTCCATATTATCTAAACTGAAGTAGAGATATTCGTTTTACATTAAATATTGATTTAAATATTGATTATTTGTTTTATTCATTACATAATTTTATGTATTTGAATAATTGAATAAGACAATGACAGACAAATATTTAATTAGAAGTTTACAATATGTAAGCTTACTCTGGCTTTCTACTTATGTGAAATTTGTTCTAAAATAGCAAAGTTACTTAAGTGCAAATGGTCATGAGTTTTGAAAATGTCAATTAAAAATTCTACTTCACTTACACACTTAAGTGAGTTTTCAAATATGGCTCCTGGGATCGGCCAGTTTTGCTAATTCTAAACTAGGTCTTATATTAGCTGAGCTACTAAGCAGACTATGCTGTATTAATAATAATAGAGCTTTTTATTCTGAAATATCTCTAGGATTGATCTTTATATTTGCAACATCTCTCTACCAACTTCAAAGTTGAATTGCACCATTTTATGCTTTAATAATTGTGAAAATATTTAAATTATATGTCAATTAGAAATGTACTTGTTTAATTTATCCCATAATTTGATTAAAATATTAAATTAATAAAAATCTAAATGTTCGAAATTTGAATCTTAATTTTTATATTATATATTAGGGCACATTCTTAAAAAAAGCTATTATGTACACATATTTGGTTAAGTAGAGTTATTACTGAAGATATACTTACTATTGTGTATTTGTGAAAGGAATCATTACTAATTTTGACTCAATTGTACAATCTAGACTGAATACAAACTGACTATCTTTATGTATATTTTTTAAATTGATTAAAAGTCAGTTAATATTATTGATTTTTTAATTATAATACAATGAAAAATATATTCAACATATTTTTAGTTTTCAATATGAAGTTAACTGTCATGCGATTAATTATTGTAGCAAGGCAAAATAATTTAATCACAGCCTATTCCTTACTAAATCTATGATATATCAGAATATTCAATACCATTTACTTGTGTAATAATAAATTATTTCAATGATAGCGATTACTTCATTCAAATGATAACATTATTTTATATCTGTCATGACTAGTTGTTCTTATTTATCTATTAAAGTAGTCAGTCTATTGTTCCTTTCAGTGGTGTTAATTGGAGATTCGGGCGTTGGGAAGAGTAACCTGTTGTCTCGTTTTACAAGGAATGAATTCAATTTAGAAAGCAAAAGTACGATAGGAGTTGAATTTGCAACAAGGTTAGTTTTGAACATTCTAATTCTTGCATTGATCAGTTTCTGAATTTTTGTGTTGGTAATCTCCAGGAGTGTGCAGATTGAAGGCAAGACAATCAAAGCTCAAATATGGGACACTGCTGGCCAGGAACGGTATAGGGCTATCACTTCTGCGTAAGATACACAATTTTATACTAAAGTATTTCCGCCTGATAAAGGTTTTGTAATTATTTTATATAAATTGGATAAAAATTATGTTTTAAGAGCTCTTTAAAATTGGAATTGTTGAGTTGTTTTTAGAAATTGACCCTTATATAAAAAGACCCTTTTAATACTTGAATTTTTTTGTCCTTATTAATCTGTGTGCAAGATTCATATTTCAACGTTTAAATTAAGAAAATCAATTAATTTGAGTGTGTGTTTCTCTAAATTTAAAATGAACGCTTGTTGACTTATTCAACAATAAAAGTAACGCCTACTTTAGTGTTGGTCAGTGAAGTGTCGATAGTGCATTGGGAATGTGAGATTATTGCCTCAATATGGTTGCAAAAAATGGCACAACACTTGCTATTATTAACGTAATTTATCATGCAAAACCTGGCAGTGAAGATAGGAGGTTTCTACTAAGCTAAAATCGATACTGGCTTCCATCTTCGACTCACACGCCTATAGTATACAGTGTGTTCACACAATCAATCCATGTTTGTCCTATCTGCTCCGTCGCAAAGTTGTAGTCGGGGGGGGGGGGGGATGTTAGTAGATGGTGTTTGTGTTGATTATAATATGCTGTCCTACAGTCAGTTCTTTGTGAGGTGAATTTAATTCAGAGGTATTTCAGTTGTCAAGGCACTAAGTCGTAAGGTATAATTATTATATATACCGCCGCTCAAGTGCGGGGCTTAGAAATGCTTATTAGGGGCGGTTTTAATCCAAATACATTTTCCTTCACTGGTCTTTATAATTCTCTTCCCCTCTCTCTCCAGGTACTATCGAGGGGCCGTGGGCGCTCTCCTCGTGTACGATATCGCCAAACACTTGACATACGAGAACGTTGATCGCTGGTTGAAGGAACTTCGCGATCACGCCGACAACAACATTGTCATCATGCTTGTCGGGAACAAGTCGGATCTGCGGCATTTGCGAGCCGTCCCCACGGAAGACTCTCGTGGCTTTGCTGAGCGACACAATCTGAGCTTCATTGAGACCTCTGCCCTCGACTCCACTAATGTTGAGGATGCCTTTATTCAGATTCTTTCAAGTAAGCTTTCTTTTTTAGGATTTTTCTGCTGTTTTGCCTCTTGTTAAATATGTTACCTACTTTGCAACTATCGAAATGGTTGGTCCATTCCATTCTCAACTTTTGACGATGGTTTTATTTCTTTCCCAGTCTAGAATGCTGGCAATAATTTTGGAAATATTAATTGGACCATATTAAAGCCATTATAGTTTTTTGAATATAAAAAGCATTTTATACTGCAAGGATTTCCAGAAATTTTAATAATTGTTAGAAAATCGATATAATTGACAGTACACCATAGATATTTCACTGTATAACTAAATTATAGATATAGAATGTCTATGCAGTAACCGTAGTAAAAATTTCACGCATAATATAATGCAATTATTTATACTACGAGTATAAATATTTATATATATGTAATATATCGAATAAATCATAGATATTGTAATTATTGTTTTATATTTACAGTTAAAATATATAATCAAGGAAAATGATGTGGTCAATTTCTATATATTTAAATCTTATCTTTATATACTAAGGATGTTTAATACTTTGCTATCAATCGATTATTTAATATTTACATATTTGTATAACTCATTAAAACCTACAGTATTTTTATCATAGAATGATTTTTATTATCCGTTATTACATAGATTGTTGTTGTATACGGCTATATCTATTGAGATTACACTATTCCACAAATCGTATTCATTGATTATTAACAATTGAACATGATAGCCGTATACTATAATCCACATTTTGTTTTATGTTTTGCTCTTTTTACTTTATCATTTTGTGATAAAAACAAATTGAATTCATGTTATACATCTTACAGCTATTAGCCTCAAGTGCTACTGTCCAGAAAATATCGATTTTTCTAACCTAGCCGGTTCTCATTAAAAAAATATACTATATAATTGTGGATCATTACTAAGAACCAAACAAATTATCTAAGTCTTTCTTTTAATAAAAATAACAAAACAAAATTAATCTATGTTTTATGGTTATGTATTATAATAACCAAATATAGTATATGTGGTTACAACTCAAGTCAATAACTCAAAAGATATAATAAGTGGGTGATCAATAGTCAATAATTCTCATCCTCAATTTGGACACCAGTTGCTGGCGTTAATGTCATATAGAAGGGTTTGTATCAGGGACATGAAACGTCTATTTCGTGGTAATTTGACTATACCAGGGCGAATCTATTTTTTTCTAAATGATTTTTTGGCTAATTTTTTAACGCGGTTTGATTTTTCATAATCTTAACATACTAATTTGAAGAAAAATATTGATATATTTATAAGAGAACAACTTTTCAAACTATAATCAAATAATGTGAAGTCTTATTCTTTATACATATTATGTAGAAATATATGTTTGGGATAAAAAACATAATGAAAATGCATTCTATATTACATTAGATAATCTAATGTCAATTAAAATACATAACATAATATATTGATCCTCTATATACTATGATGCGTATAATACAAATAACCAGTAACAGTTAATAATTGTAATTACATATTATATACAACAAGTGGTGTGTTAATACAAGAGGTAAAATAAATTTGAATTTTAAAAATTCTAATGGGTGTGTTTAGTCAAATACATTTAAGTTTTCTAAAATACATATTATGTACACTGAAAAACAAACTAATATATTCAAAAAATGTAAATTAATTATGACGATTGTAGTTTTCCAATTTACGCTCTTCAAGAGCCAACTGCGGAGGTTCATTTATTGTCTCGATCTTAGTAAAAATCGGCATGTGAAACATCATCTTTCGGTATAATAGATAAAGATAAATACATATAATGGAACAATTTACCAATATATTAACAACAAATAAATTGGTCAACGTTAAACGTCAAAATTCCTCAAAAGGCAAAGACAAAATCTTGAAAACTGTAACAAATCTTCTTTCGGATAACAGAGCTTACCTCTTGAAACCATTTGTGTAAATTCCCAATAAAGGAAACCGGTTTTCACTCAATTAAGTGTGTTATCCGGTTCTCATGCAAAATAATTCTGGAATAGAAAGCAACTGAGACTCTTTTAATTCACCAAAATAATTACCACAAAAAAATTAGCTAAGAAAATGCATACAACTCAAATCCGCCAAAAAGTGAGTTAGCTGGTTCTCGTTCCACAGGCTTCAAATTATAGATAGTCTATGGAATACGGTTCATATTTTGTCTGTGCATGATGCAAATATTGACTATCTATGGGAAAAATGTATTTAATTCATAAGACAATATTTGTATTTCGAGTATAAGAAATCTATTTCAGAAATCAAAAAATCTTATTCATTCATAAATGAGCATTTTGCGCAATCAATAAAATAGCTTAGATATGTGAATACTGTTTCTCTAGATATTTGAAATAGTTATCTTATATTTGAATTCTCATGTTATGAATTACATTTTTATCTTATGAAATACGTAGACATCCAAATATTGTTGCAGTTCTATAAAATATCTGCGATTCTATTACTGCTGGTAATAAATTATGAGTCACAAAGATTGATTAATGTAGGTTTGTCTGTGTTATCTGTTTGTCTATGTACTCCAGTTTTAGGTTACACTGACTGTGCCTGAGATGTATATAATTATATTGTACATACTTGCTGCGACTCACGATTGATAATATTATGTAGAATGAATTCCTGCATTACTGTTCTCGTCGACAGAGTTTCTTGTAATATTCCTGAATCACGACATTTCTTCTCTCCAGGTATCTACCGGATCGTCAGCCAACGCCCCGTTTTGGAGAGTGCCGATATTGATCAGCCGCAGCACAATCAACCAATCATTCCGTCGCTTAGCGACACTCAGACTGGAAGCAGGGGTGGTGGCTGCTGCTCGTGATCCTATTGGTCTCTCACTCTCTCTCTCTCTCATTGGTCTATTCAGCATTACGTTTTGGGGGGTACTTTGACGTTGGTCATGTTGGCCCACTGGTTGACTTGTTAACTCCACACTTACATTTACCCCACCCCATTCTCTCTGCTTTTTCTAACAGTCGGCATCGATGGTGTTCTCAATGGTGTACGTGTGTGTGAATGTTTTTTCTTCTTTTTTTTTTATCTTTAACATATATTATTACTACTACATGTTCCAGCCCGTTCTTTCTCAAAGAGTTAGTGTTTTTTTGATTTATCCTAACTTAGATGCACTACTACTATTAAGAATAGAATTCAAGGGGTCACCAGTTGTGTTTATCTTTCATTTTGTGTTTTTCAATCGCCTTACTCTGAGAACAATTGAAGAAACAGTCTGTTCACCCAATCCGGTGCTGAACGATACCTCTTTCAATCTCTTTCTCAATCTGTGTTTTTCTGTCACACTTGTTTCTTTCCTTTTAAAAGAAAAATATAATTATAATTATTACAATTTAACACGTTGTAGTAGATTATCATTTTTAGTTGACTTATTACGCCTCCCCCACCCTTTACATTCTTGTATGTACACGACTTATATTATGTAAACAATTTAACTAGGGCTGTGTCATATATAATAACTCGAAAAATGTTGTTTATTTCGCACCATTTTTGTTGAGGTAACATATTTGTATTTTCCAACTCTCTACGACCACAATATTACAAATTGTGTCTACAAAGCATTTTTATTTAGCCGTGTTCAGAGTACATTTTGTTGTAGAATCATGCATTAATACAATTTTTGCGTTGTTTGTTATTTAAATATATTGATTAATTTTTCCTAATAAAGCTAGGCATTTTATCGATTTATTAGAGATCTTTTAAAATATACTTTTTCACTTTGATTTAAATTGAATTTTAATAATAGCTGCTTAATTTAAATATTTTTACTGAATTAATTGATACATTTGTATTGTTAAAAGATAATCAATGTAGAGTTATGACCACACTACTTATATATAATCAGTAGTATATAACATGAATAGTTCTGCACAGCTTCTTGTCATTGACACAAAAATGATTACCCTCTGGTTACTCTTCATAATATATATTTAAATGTGCAAAGTACCTCATAGTTTTTCGTCGTATATTGTAATACTGTAATTTATACATATTATATTCTATAATGATATTTATTTAATTATCCACTCATACTACTAACTGTTTGTTGCTTTTGAGAGTGCATCTCTATCCGTAGAGAGGTCTTCTTCACTAGTTTTGATTTCAGTGTATTGGTTGGCAACATAAATATATATTTTATATGATTAAGTTTAAAATATAGACAATTATTATTTCATTCCTTAACTTGATTATTTTCAATACTATAAATTTGAGCATTGAGGATACCGATTAATCATTGTTAGTGATTTTCAAAATATATTATTGGCGGTGTCACTGAACTACCAACGATTATGAATAAAAGCAGCATAAATTTAAATAAATACATTTAATATAACAAAATTGGAATCGAAAAATCAAGTCATCATTTCAATTCTGTTAGTTTATTAACCTTTTTATTCAGCGACAATTATATTAGAAAGCTTTATTTAATTTTTTTCTTGTGTTTATAATTTTCCATTTATCTTTTTATGTTATCGAATAATAAAATGTTGATGTTTTTGTTATTCTTCCATTTTTTAAGCATCATTTTTGTGTTTGTAATACATACTTGTATGATACATTGTTCTATTAATAGAACACAATTGCTCTGATTTACTTAAATCAAACTTTATAAAGAGTGCACGCTCTCTATTATAAGTAATTATTAGTCATCTAGCTTTGTCAGATCCCTAGATTTCGTGTAACTTGTGACGTGTAACTTTACGTTATTGGACTGATTAAATAAATACTATAGCCATTCTGAGTCTAATTTTTCATAATCAAAAATTAGCGAATTTGAAAATATTCCTGAATAAAATTGTGTTGAAATCCTTTATAAAAATTCTATAACGAATTGTGTCGTCTACATATTATTATACTTTCCATTTCTTGTGATATTTATCTACACAAATCGAATTGTCCCATAGTACATATTACATAAGGTAAATATCATTATTGATATCGTAATTAATTTCGTTAGATTGGCGAACTACTCCGCTTTATATATAAGACAGTTTCCGAAATAAAATGGGGCAAATCAATAGAAAACTGATTAAACTAAATGAAATTAAGATTAATTCACAATTCTTCAAAAAAACACATTGTTATAAATATAGAATATACTACAGTATAGACTCAAAATACGTATACAAATTATAAGAATTTAATCATATTGAGGATTAATTAAGTCTACTTCACAGCTCTATTAGTAAAATCATCAGCCGAACAAGATATCACTATTTTGTCTTTTTTTCCCGTTTTTATATCGGACATAATTTAATTAAATAAGACAGTTTCCGAAATAAAATGGGGCAAATCAATAGAAAACTGATTAAACTAAATGAAATTAAGATTAATTCACAATTCTTCAAAAAAACACATTGTTATAAATATAGAATATACTACAGTATAGACTCAAAATACGTATACAAATTATAAGAATTTAATCATATTGAGGATTAATTAAGTCTACTTCACAGCTCTATTAGTAAAATCATCAGCCGAACAAGATATCACTATTTTGTCTTTTTTTCCCGTTTTTATATCGGACATAATTTAATTAAAATAACGTGTAGTATTCATTGATATTGTAATTATATTTATCTTAATTAAAGTATAAAAATAAAACATTGTCAAACTTATATTTTTATTGGAATATCACGTTTTTATTATTATAAAATATTCATATTACTTGGAAGGTAAAAGTAGTAAACATATATATTATATTTTATATAAAACTTTTATACTCGTAAATTATAGAATTACAATACGGTATTTTAAATAATAAAATATAATGCACTATTTAAGAAAATATTTATTTCAATATGAATACGAAAATTCATGACCTTTTACAAGTTTTAAAAAACTGAAGAGTTCCATTGATTCGCTCTGCTTCCAGAATATATGTGCTAGAATAGCATAGAATTATCTTATTTATTATTAATCGTTTAATAAGAAAATATTTATTGATTTTTTGGGAATCTTTTAGACGGTGAAATGCTATAAGGCGAAGTGCGATATACGACGAAATGCGACAGACCCATCAGAAGACGATCGTCTAGTGATTTTTCATTTGTAATGATTATTATTAAAGGTTATTTTTAGTGCAAGTCTAATTTGAAGTCGTAACGACATTAATTGGTCAGGGGATGTTGTATAAAACTAACGATTAATCGCCATCGTTCACTTCTGATTAATCGGTAAAAAATATTTAGATTAATCGTTATGGCGAAGAATAGCGAATGAATGTTGTATAAAACCCATCGCGGTATAACGATTAATCGCTCAAATGGCAGACCTACTTTAAAAGGATAATACTATGACAACACCTAACGCCCACACATTCAGTTGACAAACTCTAAAGAAAAGCCACAATAGATAATTTTGCACTAATCTTTTCATTGTTATTACCATATAGAGAATATAGGACATATCGTGGGCAAACATTTTAGTAATTTATCGAGTCGC